>MU679910.1:91304-133286 GCA_026770625.1 Nicotiana glauca | reverse complement strand
CCCCCCACTTAAACACCACAAAGAAGAGTCCACACCATCAAACTATATACATTCAAGAAAAACTCAAAAGAAATCAAGAATGGACATACAAAACCAAACCCACTTCACAAATACACATACAAAACCAAAAGGCATAATTTTTGCCAGAAATACCCTTTCTGCTCTCCCCAAAAAAAAAATTATATACCCACCCCCCTCTCTCTCTCCCTCTCCCTCTTTCCATCTTCATCACTGTCTTAAAAGAACAACAACAAGAAACTATGTTTGTGTGTGTATTATGTTATGTACTATTATTATTACTGTTTTTTTTCTATTCTCTTTTTTCTTCTTTACCGGTTTATGTGGGTTTGTCTTGGTCAGAGTTTTTGCAAAGGCAAGAACTTTCTCACCACAATACACTCTCTCTATCTCTTCTCCACCCACCCCACCACCCCCCATACCCCCAATTGGTTCTGTCTTTTCAATTCTTTTCTCTTACCCTTTGCCCTATTTGTTTCATTATTGTTCTTATCTTTCTCATTTCACACGCCTCTTTCTCTTCTTTTTCTCTCTTCTGTCGCCATACCCTTTTCTTGGTTTCTTCATTTACATCCAAAGATCGGTTCTTTTTTGTGTTTGGTGTTTTGAAGTCTTTGTGATTTGATTAAATATGTCTAAGAAGATGAAAAGGGTTGCGTTAGATTCATCAAAATATGTTGTTTTTGACGATGCTAAGGCTAGATTGAAGCATCAGACTTTATTTCAGGACTTTCAAGAACTCCATAAGGTAATAAGTTTGGCCCTTTGTTTTGAAGATCTATGCTTTCTCTTTGATGTGTGTGTGTGTGTGTGTTTGGGGTTTTTGTGTTTGAGCAGTTGCTTGATTTGTCTCTATTGGAGTTTGTTGTTGTTAGATTCCTTTTGGTATCATTGTTGGTTTTGATCTGTTTCCTTTTGATGAATCTTGGGTTATTTTGTGTTGTCTCTATGTTCAATTATTTGGATGAAGTTAACCCTTTTCAGCTCTCAACTATTGGGGCTTTACCCTGTATTTGATTTTTGTTCTTATGTTTTTTTTTTGTTTTGAGCTGAGCTTAAATGGCCTCTCTACTCCTTCGGGTAGGGCTAAGGTCTGCGTTTCCCCTTCCCAGACCCACTAGTAGGATTTCACTGGGTCGTTCATGTTGTTGTGAATTGAACTTAAACGGTGAAGCGAGGATTCATACCGCTGACCCCAACTTATTTGGGGCAGAGGTCGTACTAGTAGCAGGGGCGGATTTTGGAGGGTGGAAGGGGGTTCACCCGAGCTCCCTTTGCCAAAAAAATTGCACTGTATGTATAAGGTGCCTCCATATATTAATATTTTGAATCCCCTCGCAGCAATCCAAAAGCATAGCTTAGAGGTCAAGGGGTTCAAAAACTTTGTGAGGCTACTAGTTCAATTCCCATTGGCCATAGTCCCTTTTAATTTTTTAACTTTTTCTTTTTTGAACCCTCTTAGCGGAATCTTGCCTCCTAGTAGTAGTAGTTGTTTGTTTGTTTTCCTTAGTTTTGTGAATTGAAGAACTTTTGTTTCCTTAACCTTGTGCCATTTTAGAGTTGAGAAAATTTTCAATTGCTTGCCCTTTGAGAATTTTAAAGCTTCCCTAACCTTATACCATAGTTCAATTTTTATATGCTAGAACATTGATTAACTTTTGCTGATTCGAGTTGCATACGGAAGTCCACACTATTCTTCCACTTTTCATAGTACCAAGCCTTACTTATGTGTTATTGTTACTGCTTTTCATTTATTTTCTAGTACTTATAATGCTGCTATTATTTCTATTGTTTCTGTTGATGGTACTAATATATTGTCTTTTTTCGTCTCCTTGAGCCGAGGGTCTATCGGAAATAGCCTCTCTACCCCCTTGGGGTAGGGTAAGGTTTGCGTATACTCTACCCTCCCTAGACACAAGAGTTGTTGTTGTTGTTGATTCGCATACAAAAGTGTGGTTGTAAGTATTCAGTTAACTTACATGTTAACTTGATAATTATTGTTTACAGGAAACTAGTGACATGAGGGACAAATTGGAGGATGCAAAAATGAGGAAACAAAGATTACTTGCTGAAGTTCAGTAAGTATTCTTGTTATTTTTCTTTTATTTTCTTATTTGGATTTCATTTACATTATGTTAGTATAGGTTCTAATAGGAAGATTGCCTGAGGTCAACTTACTCGCCGACTTTGATGCTAAATCATTTTTGTTATTGGTTGATTATTATAATGTTTACGTATATTAATGGGTGAACACGCCAAGTTTAAATCATGGATCCTCCTCCGGCTGATGCAACAGGTTTTCCAAAATATTTGCAGAGTTCTCCCTTTTTTAATTCTAAATGCATTTCGCGTAAATTTGCAGTTTCTTGCGTCAAAGGCACAAATACCTACTGCGAATGAAGTCGAGTCATCCGGAAGAGCAAGAACGAGCAGCACTGCCAAACCCAGAGTTGTATTGTAAAAATGGGTTGAAGGATCGACTTCCAAGCAAAAAAGAGGCAAAGCTATATAAACTGCCCCCTCTTCCTTTGCCAAAACAGAAAGGGAAGATGCATGTTTCAAACGAAGCTGCTCCGCTGAAGACACCTCCTGATATTTTCATGAGTCATAAGCAGACATTACGTATTGGAAAAGACGATGTTTTGCATAGTACGGTTTCAAGTTTGAACCATAAATCAAGAGTATATAGTGGAAAGGAAGTGCCATTCCGAAAAGCAGTTCCAGCGTTTGATTTGAATCAAAACGACAGATCATTCGCTGGGAATGGTTCCGTTTCGAGGAGCACCACACCCATCTTTGATTTGAATCAAGAAACTCTTCATGGTGGGAAAGACCTCGCATTGTCAAGTCGAGCTCCAGTCATTGATTTGAATGAAATCTCGGTAAATATCTGAACTAGAAACCTGAAAGTACATTGTTATATATTACTTCCTATGTTCCATAATATGAGACTCTTTTTATATTTTAGTCTCTTCCGAAAAAATGCCACATTTCTATATATTTGGAGAAACATTCACTTTGCACTTTGATAGGAAAGTCTGGAGGTCTAGTATCAGGTTGTAGGATAGGGGCTTCTAGAACTTTTCGAACTTCATTCCCAGGGCTAAGTGGGGTTTGGTAGGGCTCTCCATAGATGACTTGCGTATTGTATTTTTCTTTCTCTTTTTTGCCGAGGGTCGATTGGAAACAGCCTCTTTGCCCTTTCGGGTAGGGGTAAGGCCTGTGTACGTATTACCATCCCCAGACCCCACTTTGTGGGACTATACTGGGTAGTTGTTGTTTATTCACCTTGCACTAACCATTTTGTAAAAGAAATGTCAGTTTCAAACGTCTTTTTTTATTGCTTAAACTCCATGTTCGGTCAAACACATTCTCATGAAATGAACTGAGGAATTTGTTGTACATTTTGTGATTAACACGTTGAACGCTTGTTGTCTTTGACTTCTAATTTGCAGATGGGGGAAGAGGAACCACAAGCAAATACCGAACCAATGAAGTTTGAGGATCCAAAGAGAGGGTTAATCAGAAACCTAAACGATGATCAGCCTAGCGATTTGAAGTTATCAATATGCAGAAATTTGGGAGAAGGAACTTCTCGTGTTGAGAAGCGAAAGATATCGTGGCAAGACCCTGTTGCTTTGAGGGTTTGATCCATCGTTTACGGTTTCAGTTAAATAGTACTCCTAGTTAAAGACTTTCGATCTAGGCAAGCACTATTACAGTTGTAGTTACCCTATCCAAAGAGGTCGTAACTGGCCCTCGGGGATTTCTCCGTTACCAAAAAAGAAAAAAGTTACTCCTAGAGTTTTTTTTCCTTCTCCAATATGATGTAGGTGTGTTTTCTCCTTTTTGTATAAAGAAAACTCAGATATATTTAGTGATAATGATATACATGCTATATTGATTGGCAGTGATGAAAATATAATCAACATACTCTGTTGTCTACATCAAGTAGAATGTATTCTTGAGCAGTTTTCTTGGAGAAGTTTGGGTTAAGTCCTTTATTTGTTGACTTCTATATTTAACTGAGACGGGCTTAAATGGTGCGACATGAATAGTAAGGATCTTTTAGTCGTGCAACACGAACAGTAAGGATCTTTTAGTCGATCTGAACTTATATGATGTCCTTCGAACCTTTTAGTCGATCTGAACTTATATGATGTCCTTCGAACGTGGATTCATGTAGAACATCGCGTTACCATAAACTTGGCATGCTAAGGTACTTCCCGACACAGAGGTTTTTGGCTTGTGATTGAGAATGGCAAAGATGATACTAAAGAGTAGCTCGGTGCACTAAGCTTCAGCCAGATGCGGGGTCCAGGGGAAGGGCAACCTTGCATTTCTGCAAGAGACTGTTTCTACGGCTTGAACCCGTGACCTCTTGGTCACATGACGATAACTTTTACCAGTTACGCCAGGCTCTCTTTCGAAGTTAAGATGACACTAAAGGGCAGCTCGGTGCACTAAGCTCCCGCTACGTGCAGGGTCCGAAGAAGGGTCATACCATAACCCTGCATTTCTGCAAGAGACTGTTTGCACGGCTTGAACCCGTAACCTCTTGGTCACATGAAGACAACTTTTATTAGTTACGCCAAAGGTCTCCTTCGAAGTTAAAGATAGACATAAATT
The DNA here is from genome assembly GCA_026770625.1 of Nicotiana glauca. Lineage (NCBI taxonomy): Eukaryota > Viridiplantae > Streptophyta > Magnoliopsida > Solanales > Solanaceae > Nicotiana > Nicotiana glauca. The sequence continues at coordinate 128,639 of MU679910.1, read as the reverse complement.
TCGATTATGGGAATAAGCAGCCAATACATTTGGAAATTACAGAGACTGCAATATTAACATATTTTGAATATTTCTTGCGCAGAAATTGACTTTAAATTAGAGAGCCATATAAAGGCTGCAATCAGTGAAACATAGAAATAAGAACATCAAATTCTTGTAAAGAAACTACTACTATTTTTAATTCTTTCTAGTTCTTTTTGTTCTTCAATTCTAATATACTAGTGAAAAAACAAGTTTATTTGTGTTGACCTTGTGAAATAACCTTTTTAACTCTCATTGAAGGAATTCCAAGATTATCTGCATGGATTAGATTGGAGAAGATCCCCTGGGTTAGAGCCTGTCGCACAGGGCTTGCCTAGTGCGGTTTACATCTTCTGTGTGGTTTGCAGGCTTTTGCACAGGGGGAGTTTACCCAGTACACACAAAGTGCTCAACATAGAGTGTTCATCCGAATGGCAGAGGCCATGACAGAGGTTGTTTTAATTTCCCAACAGTAGAGTAAATTAACAGGAATCAATTATGGCCAACTTTCTTCATGAATTTTTCATGATTTAACTTTCTCTCAACGTTTATTGAGCTAAGTGAGTCAAAGACACTCTTAACATGATATGATACAGTACGTTTTAAGTCAAACTAATGCTTGATATCATGATAAGTTTATTGATATACCTTATATGACACTATTTTTTCATATCAAATTTCAGACTTTGTTCGCATACCCAAAATCTTTGTCGTTCTATAAAAGTTTTTTTTGATTGCATGGAAGAAAGTATTAAAATGTGATTTGGCTTCACACATTTTCTTATCCAATTCCTTTTGCAATCTTGATAAAGAAATAAGTGGTTGCTTTGCCTTTGAGAATGGGAGAAAAAAGGGCAGCCTGATGCATTAAGCTTCCGCTATGTATGGGTTCCGGGGAAGGGCCGGACAATAAGGGTCATTGTACGCGATCTGAAGAAATTATTAGATAGAGTTGATTCTCTTAGAGAATCATTTCTTGTCAAATGAAAAATGATGAGTTTCAAATACACAATTTGAAATGAATCAATTCTAACTCTAATTGCCTTTAGCCTCTCAACTTCTCAAGCTTCAATCTTGATGAATTTACTCAATTTTTTGGTAATTCTTTGCCTGCTAAGAATGACTGAAAAAGAATAAATGCTCTTCTGGGCTGAAACAATGGAACTTCATGTCCAGCTCCTCTAACCGTCGCGAATGTAAGTCCATCATACACCTCTGTCCACCCTCCCACCTACAAAAATCGCAATATTTATTTTTCTGAGGTGAATTCAGGATCTAGAGTGTCTTTAGTACGACGATAATCATTTTTCATGGAAAATATTGTTCTAGAAATTTTTTTTTTATTTTTGATTGGTGAATGGAAAATGTTTTCCAAAATAAAAAAAAACATAAAGTATTAAAGACCATGTATAGTACTTTTAGCAAACAAGGAGTGTTTTGATGAAATTTTTGTGTTTTAATGACAAAAAAGATCATTTTTTGTCAACCAATAACCGTACTTTTAGAGTCAATGTGTTCAAGATAAGTCTGATCTTGTTATACGTATACATTTAAAATTCTTTTCGCATATGTATATATAGTATGATATGAAATCAATATTGAAACTTTAGTAGAATATTCAAAATATGTAGATTTGTGTGTTACCTGAGCTCCAGAATACCAAGGATACCATGGAGTTTTAATCTTGAGATTGAGATGACTTAGAGAAAACCTTGTGGCAGTCACTGGAACCACTGAATCTGTATCCCCACTGCATTTTAAAACATAAACCATTATTTCCTATAATGACTAATTAGACTCTGTAATACATTTATAAAATTATTAATCTTAGGCTATGTTGCGGGGACACTCTAAAATGCCGCCGTTCCCTGTCGGGTCCTCCAAATTATATTATTTTTGAAGGATCCAACATGCACCCCACTGATATTTTCGGAGAGTCCGAGCAACATATATAGGTGTCGGATCCTAAAAAATTGCACTATTTTTGGAGGATCTGACACGCACCCACTGATATTTTCAGAGAGAGTCCAAGCAATATAGGTGTTGGATCCTCAAAAATTACACTATTTTTGGAGGATCCGACACGCGCTCACTGACATTTTCGGAGAGTCAGAGCAACATAGGTGTCGGATCATCCAAAATTACCTATGTTGCGCCGACTCTCCAAAATGATGCCGCACCCATGTCGGATCCTCCAAGAATGCACTGCTTTAGGAGGATCCGACACGCACCTGACAACATTTTTGGAGAGTCCAAGCAATATAGAAAATTACTATTTTTGGACGATCCGACATGCACCCGTTGACATTTTCAGAGAGTTCGAGCAATATAAACATTAATTAAGAGCATTAGTTTTACCTGAACACCCATATTCTAAGACCAGCAGCCATTAGCTTCTTATAGATTGGTAGCATTGAATCATCAGAGTCCTTCCAATTCTTTAACAATATGTCACTGTTGTCCAAGAATAAAAAAGAAAAGGAAAGCTGTCAAATATCCATTTATGTACACATAGTTTGAGTCGAGACCGACAGGTTCAGTTGAACCAACAGAATACCCATAGATATGCCTCTAGCAACATATAGAAAGTGGCGAATCAGGAATTTAGAGTCTGTGGGTTCAGAATGAGTGTGATCTTACTATACATTGTGAATACTTTTTGCATGTATAAGCAATGTGTTCAGTCGAACTCACAGAATTTACGTTAAACCTGCGTTTGCATGTAAAAGTACAAGAGATGTGAGTACCTGCATGCAGTCCAACTGTATGAAATTCCTGTAGTATTAGCATGCATGGCTCTCTGCACATCAGCGCGATTATAATATTTCTCTGCGTAATTCTCAGTACACGGATCATAACCCGAGAGCTTTCGATGAATAATCGTGTTCTTGAACCGAACATATTTCTGAGTTTCATTCTGCTCTACCTTGCAAGATGGTGTGTAAATGCTGTATTGATCAATTTGACCAAATTCATGGCTCACAGCATGAGTTACAGCATTATCACATTGCTTTGAGGAATTTTCTGAAGTGAAATTGCAAAAATGCATGATTTTTTTGTAAGTATTGTCTGAAATCATAGAATGGCTCCACCAGTAAGTAACAGTACCAATTCCATCATATTTGTTATCAGTAACAGCATTTCCTACCTGTGTAAATTTCAAGTTTTCAGTATGTAAGCATATCCTATACGACACATCAAACATTTAAATTGTATTTACCATTCTTAGCTATACTTTCGGCAAATTTACTATTCGTAGTTATATTTGAATTTTGTAGCAAATCCATGAAACAAGAAAGCAACAAGCTCTTGTAGCTCGTTGGTTAAATTAAAGCGCCCGCTTATTTGAATTTTATAGCAAATCCATGAAACAAGAGATTAATTATTTTGAACTGAAACAAGAGAGCAACAAACTTTTGTGGCCCCATTGGTTAAATTAAAGCCCCCGCTTAGTCAGCGAAGATCTCGAGTTCGACTCTCAAAAAAACCAATTTATTTTTCTGTTTTTTTGTATTTCGCCTTTGTTGTATTCGTTGCGCGAATGAATATAGTCGATACAGGTTGTATCCTTTGTATACACCTCTGTATATAGTCGATACAAGTTGTATCCTGTGTATACACCCTTGTATTTCGCCTTGGTTACAATTAATGCATGTTGTATTCGTTGCACAAATGAATACACTTGATACGAGTTGTATTTGTTGCGCGTACGAATACAATTGACACAGGTTATATTCATTATATACACCTCTGTATATAGTCGATACAAGTCGTATACTTTTTATACACCCTTGTATTTCACCTTGGTTACAATTGATACATGTTGTATTCATTGCACAAATGAATACATTTGATACAAGTTGTATTCGTTGCGCGTACGGATACAATTGACACAGGTTGTATTCGTTGCGCGTTTGAAATTACAAGTTAGTAACAATTGAACAATAGCTACAAATAATAATTATTAGTCAAACTATAGTTATTAGGCTACTATAATGCTTTATGAAATTTTTTCTAAAATAATTCTCTTTAAGTGAAGAGATAATTGCACTTTTGGTCCCTTGATTGTTTGTAAATTCTAATTTTGGTCATTGTAACAACTGGCGAAGCGCGTTTAGCCTTCAATTTGTTAAAATGATTGATTTTGGTCCACTTTGTATACTAGTAAATATATGTTGTTTAGACTATTTTTAGAACTATATTACGCTCGAATATAGAGAAATGGTACTAATTTAACATAATACATCGGTAACTAAATGGGTTAGCACTTAATAATTCATTAAATTTGTGAAGATTCATAAGCAGAGATTAATTGAACGTTAGATATGCTTAACCAGAAATCACAAGGACTAAATTTAGACTTTAACGATAATGGAGGGATCAAAGCGCAAATTTCCCTTATATGAAAAATATTTTTAGAAAATTAGATGAATTACTTACTATAATTCCTTTGAGATTGATGATTGGATGTGGAAATTTCTTGTTATAATTGACAATGGCCTGTGCCAACTGGGGAACATAATGCCCTGACAAAACAAAAGAACATGTAATCTATGTTAAAATTATTTTTGTAATTAGGAAATTAATTTTATTTTTTTAAAAAAATTACCTGCATAACTCTCCCCAGAAATATAGAAATCTCTATATTTATACTGTGGAAATCTTGACATCCATCTTGTGAGGAAATAATGTGCATCCTGAGCTGTGACAAAAAAATTAAGAGTTCTAAAAATTAAATTATGCCAAAATATATTACTCCTTTTTTTCCTTACTATGTGTTTTCTTTTTCTTTAATTAATAGATTTAAATTTTCTTTTAAGTATTGGAAGGTTTTTATAAACTAAAAACAAAAAAAATTGAATTATGGTTACATAAAAGGATTTAAATTATATATAGTGATAGTGTGAAAATACCTATATTTAGAGTAGTGGGGTCATCATACCTTATTCGACAAAAATCCTGAATATATATATGTATATATGCTGAAAACAATCATATGTTTTACTTGAAAATCCTTAAAATCAAAAGTTAGACAGGGGAACTCATTGTGCAGTCGGTCATATGCTCCTACCACCTTCAAATCGTTGGTCTGTCTCTTGAGAAAATTATTATGAATAATTACCAGTAGTCAGAGGCGGACATACCTTATATATATATATATATATATATACACACATTTTTTTTTCAAGTTATTAGGGGCCAGTGACTGCCTACCCATATATAACAGGGTATATATTTTGATTGGCACCCTTAGATTTATATTATTCTTGGGTAACTGCATTGTTAATTTGTCGGGTACAACTTGACTTTTAGTGCATTGCCTCGTTCGAATCGAACTTTAATATTTACTCAAAATTTTATTCGACAGCGGTGCCTCGCACCTTTTTAATCTTGGGTCCGCTTCTGCCTACCGTCATCTTTGAGTGACATAATAGTCTACAATTTGTTTTAAACTAACATTATATTTTATAATAAGTTAAATTATATAAATAATGTTACACAATTTAGCTTTCATATAAAATGATGTAATTATTGAAAAACGAATATCAAGAAATGTATATGTACCTGTTCTTTTATCTCCAGAATCCTTAAGATCAGAGCTTGTATTTGTATAAGAGAAACCAACACCAGCTGGTGATTCCAGGAAGAGAATATTTGCCACTGTATTTATTAATTAAGATTATTTGTCTTTTTTTTTTACCTTGATGTGGAAATAATTTTTTAAAAAAAATTGTTCGTAAAAGAGAAAATAAAAATAAAAATAGTGTTACCTTTATTCCATGAATACTTGTTCAAATAGAGAGAAGATCCAGTTTTATTTATTCTAAATGGACCTATTTCTTCTGATGCCCCATATGCTACTGATGAACAACCAGGACCTGCAATGGTACAAATTATTAGTACAACATAAAGTGAAAATTTCTCAAAATAAATAAATAAATAAAAAGAAAGAAAAATTTCCAAGTTATCTAATTTGGTAAAAAAATTTTCTGGAAATTCAATAAAACCTTTGTACTTATTCAAAAATATTGCTAGTATTGAAGCATTTATTCTAATATTTTATTTATCTTTGAGATTCAGACTTTCATTATGTGCAAAAGTATTAGTCTTATTTAAACGATTCTATACATCTACCTATTGGGATTTAGAATCTTAGTTATCGCATTGAGCTATTGACCATCAAGAATTGTGGTAAAATAGATAGAATTCTTCGCTTTTAACCAGAGGTGTCGTATTTAGGTCTTAAGAAAGAAAAAAACATCTGATAGGGAGTCTTTCCCCCTTTTAAGGGGGGTCTTGGCGTAATTGGTAAAGTGGTTGCCATGTGATCAGAAGGTCAAGGGTTCAAGCCGTGAAAACAGCCTCTTGCATAATTGCAGGATAAGGTTGTGTACAATAGACTCTTGTGGTCCGACTCTTTTCCGGACCCCGCACATAGCGGAAGCTTAGAAAGTGCATTGGGTTACCCTTTAATATTTTTCCCTTGCAATTAGCTTTACCTCATGTGAGTCCTAGGAGCAATGGCAAAAATTATCTCCGTGTAACCTGTAAGTCACGGTTTCGCACCGTAAAAATAGCCACTAATATTTGCATTAGAGTAGATTGTATACATTATACTTCTTAGAGTGCCGCCCTTTTTCGGACATCATGCGAATTCAAATTAATTAGAGTTCTAAAGAGAGTATGGATGCCTAATAATAAAAAAGAAAACATAATTGTATTGAATAGAAAATGTAGAAAACACATTATTCTCATGATGTCACTACACAACCTTTTAGGAACCACCATATTAATGAGTTCAACTTATCAATCTGCCATAACTAGTCACCTACTGTCTCCTTACTATATCATTTATTACTTTTTTTTCTTTATTATTTTTAATTTTGCAACAGTTTGCTTCAATTATTAACTCACAAGACAATGACCTTTCCTTTCTTTTGATAAATTGTTTTTCCTCTTTTTTGTTTAATAATGATAACTCACATAAAATTCACCAAAAAAATAAATTTTGGAGTCATAGGTCCGAAATGAGAATAGTGTAACTATGACACGCGTCAACTGTTGGCCATAATCATGGCCACCACTATTTACTACGCATGCTTCTCAACACTCGAAGCTTTAAATGGTCACCATCTTATGAGCCATCTTTCCCATATATATCGCATACATCTCTGTATATGAATAATGGGAGATAGACAGTGGCGGAGCCAGAATTTATACAAAGATGTGTCAAAATCAAAAAAATTATGTTATAATCGGGAATGGAACTTGCGACCCTTCAATAACTTTTAAAACTTCTTGACCATTGCACTGAGAATTTGTCTTGTGTCAAGGGTTGTCAACCTCTTGTATATATTCAACTTTTAAAAAAAATATCTATCTATACGGTGTTATTTTCCGGCTAAGGGGTGTCGGTGACACCCCTCGGACAAGGATAGCTCCGCCCCTGGAGATAGAAGTCAAGTGTGACGGTTAGCTCAGTCATAGCAGAAGTGGCCGTTAGCATGGACAATATAAATGGGACCCAATATCGCTGACAATATAAATGGGGCCCAATATCTCTAACAATAATTGGGATGAGCCTGACTCTGATACCATGATAAGAATGGACATTGAGTCTAACTCAATCCCAAAACTAGTTTGTGAAGTAAGGATTGTTCAAGCCATATAAGGAGACCAAATACATCAAATCCCTCCGATATGGGACAACTCAACATTAAACATACATCGGTCACACTACTTATTGTTTGAAATGCTAAGGCTTAAAAGCAGGCGATCGGAATAATAAAGGCAGACGCCACTGACAATATAAATTTTTAATATATAGTAAGAGTAACTTAGCTTGTGAAAGCAGATAATTTATAATTTTTTAAAGATAATCAATTAATGCTTATTTATAAATTTATCTATAATTACTTACAAGTTAACATGTGTAGCACATAAGTTATTGATTTTTATCAGTTCAAGATATTTATTTATATGTCCCTTATAAATAATCTAATTGTAAAAATATTTTCTACATTGTGAGTGCATAAAATTTAACCTCTAATTTAATTATCTTTGAAATATTCAGCTTACTGACTAGGACTCAAAAAAAACAAAAGGATAATATATTTTTACAGGTTTATCACTAAATTTTCTATATTTGGGAAAAATGAGAAAAGGATTTAAGATACGTACACTAGTCATCATGTACAGTGGTGAAGCCAGGAAATTTAATAAGAGTGTTCAAATTTTGAACACACTTTGCCAGTGGGTTATACAAGGGTGTTCAAAATTTGTTTTTAATCAATAACAAGTAATATTTTACCTTCTATGTCCGTATAATTTTTTGGCGAAGGGTGGTCAGTTGACCACCCTTCAACCAAAGTAGCTTCGCCCCTGATCATGTAATAGGAGGTTAATTAGTTATCATCTTTATATGATTATTACTAATTAATACAGTCGACATCTCTTTAATTAACAACATCTCTAGATATATAACAATCATTTACTATAAAAGTAAAAAAAAATTTCGGAACCGATTTTTATGTAATGTTGTAATATATGTCTTATATAACAGTACTTCACTATAACATCCAATAAATATCGAAACAAACGAGACTGTTATAAAGAGATTTGAGTGTACTTATATTTTCTTGTATTTATCATAAACTTAACATTTTTTTCCTTTAAATTTGCGTGGGGATCTTTTTCTTTTTAAAAAAAGATTATAGAAAAAGTTGGACGTAAATGCTAGAAAATGGAAGGTGTGTAGGACAAAAAAAAAAGGAGAGAAAGGTATTCTACTTTTTTGTTGAGTTTGGAATGTTGTTCTTGTTTCTATATCATCAAATTGTGTAAAGATAAAGACAAAAAGGCATAGACCTAAATGCAGCTTTTTGAATACGTAAATACAAACAAAGAATAAAAATTAGAAGACGAAGTAATAAGAAGGGATAAAAAGTAAGGGGACAGAATGGTATCACGAGCACTTATGTATGATCTTTCCTTTTCCTTCTAATTCATTCTTTCTTTCTTTTTCTTTTTTCCAATTTTGTATTATATATAAACTGCCAAAAATATACCTATAATATACCATAGTATATAGTTTGCCACCTTTATTCCACAAGATCTGAAAGGTCATGACATCTGCATATTTTTGGCTTCTCGTAGTGGATTTCGCTAATGAATATGGCTAGCTTACTCTTGTGGCAGATCCACGTTTAGAAATTCGGCCAAAATCGATCGCGACCAATCGGCCGGCTTCGATCGGTAAAAAAACCGATTGAATACAGTTGGTTTTCTCAAAAAAAAAAAAAATTTTAATTATTTTTTTTTACGAAACCGACCAACTTCGATCGGTTTTTTGGCGCAAAAAATACGAGAAACTATTTTAGCGTCCTGCGAAATTTATTTTTAAAGATTTCATATAAAATAAATTAAAATTAATATTCAAAAAACCGACCGAGATTGGTCGGTTATTTCAATCAGTCAATTTAAAAAAACAACCGACTTCGGTTGGCAATTTTATATTTTCAATAAAACCGACCAATTTCGCCCGAAAATGCAATTAAAGAGAACAAATAAAATAAAAGAAAGTCTTAAAACAAAACGTACCAATGGTCTAGTGGTAGAATAGTATCCTGCCACAGTACAGGCCCTGGTTTGATACCCAAATGGTATATTTTTTTATTGCATAATTAAAAATATAAACCGAATTCGGTCGAAAAATACTGACCGACTAAGGTTGATTTTTCAGCAGATTTTTTCTTTTGGGTCGTTTGTGAAATTTAATTGACAGGCCAAACTCGATCAGAAATTGCGACCAACTTTAGTCTCTATTCATTACCGACCAGCCTAATTTCAATGGATTAAAGTCAATCGAAAATTGATAGGTTTTTCCATTTTTTCGATCGATTTTGATCGTTATTTCTGGACGATTTTAGACATTTTTCTAGTAGCGATCAAGAAATCTACCTATTTGGACTCTTTAAAAAATATCATCAGTTCTGTGTCACATATTTCAACAATAATGTAATTTTTTGAAGATTTGACACGAATATGACAATATTTTTGAAGAGTCCAACTAGCGTAAGTTAATAAAAGTTGAATGATTATATATAAAAGTAATGCTTTATTATTATTTATGTTTGAACCTTACTCATAAGCACATGCATCATGTCTTGTCCTTATTTAATTATCATTTAACAATTATTGCTTTGACGCAAGACATACTAGATATTAATTAGTTTTGACTAAATACCAATATTTTTGCATGGATAAACGCTAATGGTTTGTTATTTTTTCTTCAAAGAAAAGCTATGGTTCTTCTTCCTCAAGTTTCTTGCAATTATATAGGATTTCCGATCCTTTGTTTTATTGCTTCCTTATTATGCATTAATTAAATCTCAATTATACAAAAAAAGTTTTATCCAAGAATTAGTAATATATTTTTCCTCAAAAGTAATCAAATTTATTCAACTAACTATTTAAATACAAATTACTTTAAAATTTTGTAACATACTAAATATAGAAAACATTTTAAGATTCTACCAATACTAATTCATTGTGTTTTGGAAGGATAACGCCTCCACCAAGCTCATCTACGGTCCGCGAAGCGCAGTGGCGAAGTCAGAATTTTTCGCAAGGATGTTCGAATTTGAGAGAAGCAAAAAAAATTCCCGACAAAGCGTGTTAAGTATATATTATACACCTATAAAACCTAATATTTTATTTATATAAACAGTATAATTTTTTGACGAATGGTAGTCAATTAACTAACCTTCGAATAATGTAGCTTCGCCCCGACGAAGTATAGTTAGTGATAAAGGATGATCAGTTGAACACATTCGCCAACAAATTAAATTTTATATTCCTTATAAAATAATGAGATTTCTGATTTTTCCACTATCCAAAAATAGAAATATATATAAAAAGAAAAGAATTTAAAATAAATATTAGACTAACCTCCATTAAGCCAAAGAACAAGAGGTTTCTTTTCTGGTTGAGTAGTAGCTTCTGTCAACCAATAAAACAAAGCTCTTCCATGGTTTTCATTGACGGTAACGTAGCCGGAAAATTGTGAAAAAGTCACCGGAGGTTGTCCCGGAAGTGAAATTATACGATCAAATTCTTGTTCTTTCGTTAAAGAAGCTGCAACATTATTAATGGTGATAGTTGAAGAGATAATAATAAGCAGAAATTGGCTCAAGAAAATTGAATTATAAGCTCTTTTGGATGCCATTGTTGCACCCTTCTACAAGCTTGGTTTTTTTTCTTTTCTCTCTCTCTTAAATTCCCTCCTATATGAAATTCACCTAAATAAGGTAATATATATACATTGGACTAGTTGAAGCCTTTTTCTTTTCTTTTTCTTTTTCTTTTTCTTTTCCTTTTTTCGGGCAATAATCAATTTTAGTCCGCGGCCTAAATTATTTAGGTTCGTAATCATAGCTCGTTAGTTACTGGGCTTTCAATAAGTGTTTATACATATTTTAAAAAAAATTCAGTACAAATATAGGATCTAAACAAAAATTACTGGGTTCGTCCGAACACATAAATAACACCCTTCCTCTACCCCTTATATAAGCATATAAAATTTGTATATTTTTTTTAATATAACATACAACAATTATATTTTTTTTAGCTATTATTTTGGGAACGACTGCCAACTCATTTTAACTCCCCCTACCCAAACCCCTCACCACACCCCAAATACCCCAAAAAAAGAAAAAACCCTGCCTAAACCAACCAATGCCAACGCCCACGTGCATTTCAGGCTTGTAAGGAATAGTGGTCCAATGAAGTAGGAAAAGAGAAGGGAAAAATATTGAAAAGGAAGAATAGAAAGGTGTGGGGTTTTGGATTTTTAATGAATATATAGTACAAGACAAAAAAAAAAATGGTATTAAAACAATAATAAAAATCCTTGTCATTCTTTACTCTATGAGGATTTTCATCATTATCTATTCCTATTACTAACGGTGTAATTAGTAAAATTATTATCATGTGACTTAGAGGTTACGGGTTCAAGCCGTAAAAATAACCTCTTACAGAAATATAAAGTAAAGCTGTATACAATAAACTCTTGTGATCCGACCTTTCTCTGGACCAAAATATAATGCACCGAATTGTTTCTTTTTTTTTTTTTTCTTTTTTCTCGGTAGTAAGACATGTTCAAATCTTGAAAATCATGGACAAATTTACCAAGGCAATAATGCTGAATTACTTGATTAGACTAACTGACTAAGAAAACTGCAGTCAAAGTTCCTGCTGAATGTGACTATTGTCTAGTATAGTAATCCATTGGATTTACTTTAATTAATTTTTAAATTATATTTTATATATATTAATGTGATGACCTTTTATAGAAATAAATTATGCGTTCCGAGGCCTTGAAACCTCTTTCAGCATCATCTCGATTTGCGTGCGCAGTCCGGGCGCGTAACCGGAAAGCCATTTTGTGAAAATCTGTGAAAATGATGAATTTTGACTTAAAATTAAATTTAAGTTGACTCCGTTCAACATCTTGGGTAAACGGATCCGAACCCGTGATTTGACGGTCCCGGAGGGTCCGTAAAAAAATATGGAACTTAGGCATATGCCCAGAATCGAATTCCGAGGTCCCAAGCCCGAGAAATGAATTGCTTAAAGAAAATTATTTTCTGGAATATTTGTGAGTTTTGGAAATGAAATGAGTTTAAAACTTGATAGTATCAGACTATCAGGCCCGTATTTTGGTTCAGAAATGGTACATGTCTTATATGTGATTTAAGATGAGTATGTGAAATTTGGTAAAAAAAAAAACGGGCTGGAAATGACGTGAATCGAACCGTTTTTGAGAAAAATAGAAAATTGGAAGTTCTTATGTGATTTCATGATTTTGGTGTTAAATTCATAGTTGTTGATGTTATTTTGGTGATTTGAATGCACGAGTAAGTCCGTATGGTATTTTTGAGGTAGTGTACATGTTTGGTTTGAATCCCCGAGGGCTTCGGTGAGTTTCAGATAGGTCTCGAGAGGTTTTTGAACTTATGGAAATTGCAGGTTTTTGTTGTCTCAGTGCACAGGGGTTTTGTTCTTCGCGTTCGTGTGGTCCCACTTGCGAACGCGTAACGCAAACTCCTTAGGTGCCAGTTTTCTTCATCGCGAATGCGAAGCCTGAGACGTGAATGCGAGGCTGAGGGGGGATTACCCTTCGCGAACGCGTCCAGGCACTCGCGAACGCGTAAGGCAATTGGCCTGGGGGGTGGGGTTCTCACTTGTTCCACGCGAACGTGGCCACTGGCCCGCGAACGCGAAGGATCGAGGAGTCAAAGCTCCACGAATGCGAGCCTAAGGTCGCGAACGCGAAGGTCACCTTGGCCTAACTCATCACGAACACGAGAGGCCTATCGCAAACGCGATGAAGGCCTATCCAATGATTTTAAGACAGAAGCAAAAATGGGTGTGTGTGGTAAAATTGGAGGAGTCTATTTCCCACCATCGAGGTACGTTCGGAGTACCCTAACGGCATGTCGAGGCCATAAGGTCGTAGCCGAGCTCCTTATCTCGAGTATAATCCGTGGCTCTGTAGTGGCTCGAAGGTCAGAGGATCTGTCCGCAACCTAGAAGAAGTCACGCAGACGATAAACTCCCGAGGGGATAGTCCGAACCAACATGTTTTAGTGTCTTGTCCAGACGTCCCATCCCTGTATCTTTACATTTAATCCATCCTGTACTATATCGAGTCCCCTCGCTTATATAAGGGGGACTCACCCTACCTTGTAAACGACTGATGTTGCTCCACTTCTCCACAATGCAATAATCTCTCTCTCTCTCTCTCTCTCTCTCTCTCTCTCTCTCTCTCTCTCTCTCTCTCTCTCTCTCTCTCTAAGATATCTGTCCTCATTGACCTCGAGGTCGCCTAAGCACTTTATTGTTTCTTCATATGTTCTTTATTATTTGGCTCAAGATTGGTAGTATAGGGCCTTACCTATCTATATCTTTGCTTGTTATCCCCTTCCCGACTATCCTCGATAAGCCCGAGATAGGCTCGAGACTCAGCTCCGAGGTATTACTTCTTTGGCTAACTCGATCTTTACCGTCTTACTTCACGTTTTAGCTCTAATCACCCTTACAAACTAGCTCGAGAATAGATCACATATTTTTAGAATCCCATTTACCAATCTAATTGTTGTTACCATTTTTACGGTAAACAGTTTGGCGCCTACCGTGGGGCAAAAAATAATAGTGATTATTCTCTTGTTAGTTTTATCACTTGAACGTACGATACCTTTCACACTTTTTCTTGCCCAATATCTTTCGATTTCATGTTAATGATCATCTCGATAGGGGAAATCGAGGCCGGTAACCCCAAAAATCACAAAGAGAACAGTATGGTCGTTCTAACGACTAGCGTGACACCGCAGGACCTTGATAAAGCATCTAGATCAGTTCGAGCGGACGCGGATCTGTACACCGCACAGCGGGGTAACGAAGTCTCGTGCACCGATGGCGGCACACAACACGCTAACCAATAGGAAGCCTGAAAAATCCCAGCCTGGGTAGAACGGGAAGTTAACCTTCGTATTATTTTTAAAATGTTGCAGGAATAGCATTTGGCTATCTCTCAGCTACAGAGCCGCCCGAAGACTCTCAGCGCGGCAGCACCCAAAATATCTCCTCACTTCTATCCAGTACCCGAGGTATCGGGCAATGACGAACCGACAACCTATCCTGTAGCACTGAGGATACTGGAAAACCTTATCATGAAGATCGAATCATGCTTGCGGAGACTCCTACAACAATCGACTCCCAAAGATACGATCCCGAAACTCATTTTGCGAAAGTCGGAAATGACGAAATCCCCCCGGAGTGGCAGGACCTCAAGTCCTCACGGGCAAATCACCACTTATGCACGCCCGTCCAGGAACGACGACCTCCATAATTGAGAACTCGGGGAAATAAGTAGATTTGAAGAAACTCCCTCGGAAGAAACCATGACGCAGGGCCATTGTTCGGCACCTGATCTCGAGGACTTGCTCACCGTACTAGCGCTATCCGTAGAGGTACACGCTAACGCCATCAAAATAATGCCAAAAGGGCCCAATGCACCGAAGGCCGGGAGAAAAAGAAATAAAGTATCACAAGAAGCCATATCCCGCTCCCCGACAGAACAAACGAGACCGCTCTCGATCCTGAATAGTGGGCCGGCACGGGCCTTCGCCCAAAACCCAAACAAAGTCTACGCGACGACTCTAGAGCAGGTCAAGTGAAGCTTGGTCAAATATCTGGTCGAGGCTTGGTTAGATGCCAGCAACCAACACTAGACCCAAGTCAGGTCCGTGGACGACCCGCGAATAACCTCCTCGGGTTCGGCATATCTGGGAAAATTCCCAACAAAGAAGCTGACACTGAATGAATGGAGCCATCGTCCACAGGGCACGAGCGGAAGAGGCGATTCGAGGTACAACGCATCTCGTAACAACAAGGCAGTAGCCTCAGTACAACACCCTCGAGGAACCTCCAATGGTACCAGATTCAACAAGACGCAGCCGGCAAGGAAACCTCGCCCGATAGAGCTCGACTTCAACGTTGCGGTTCCAAGCATAGTGGTCACCATAAGTGAAGCCGAAAACTCCAGGTGGCTCAGATCTATTCAGCCAAAACCCCTCCAAGGAAACCATGGCCCGCCACAGGAATCACGAGAAGCTCAGATTTACAGACCCAAAAGAGCCGCAACTGCGCTATTCAATAATGGTCACCACAAAGTGTCGCCGAATGAGCAAACCCGGATCCAGCTCCACGAACTAAAGGATATCGGGCAAAATAGAGCCGGTAATCTGTGACACGTAGTCACAGAAAGGGACGGTCTCAAAAAATTCTCTCAAAGGATTCCCCCTCGCTCGAGGAAAAGGATGTCAGATTCCACCTCGACATCCCATTAACGTATTGGTAATCCCTTCTTTCATTCAAATTATTTCAAATAAAACATGCATTTATGAGTAATGGTGGATTGGCCAAAATTATACCGACGATGTCGGGGCGAAGAACGATAAGACGATTCGGCCCAACATCGCTCTCGGTCCAGACCTCTGATAGGTTCCTAATGGCAAGTGCCACAATAAAAAAATTGCTCCCCTGCGTGGCCCGCCCGAGCTCAGGCTAATACGTCGAGTGACACAGAGCGCAGATGCTTTGTACAGACAACGGCGAATACATTGCCCGACGATTTCGACCCTGCTCCTCCAAAGGTGTAAAACCCCGTGATAAACACAGGGCCAAAGCATCTAACTAAAAGTGACAAGAGTAGATCCCTCGCCTTATGCCCATGACCGGCGTTGCCCTCAAATGAGGTCAAAAGGTAAGGACAATCACATCCTCGGTCAGGCCTGGCCGGACTGGAAGACGACTGCCGGGGGGCTTACTCCCCGGAACGCAGCTTCCTTTTATCATTTCCTTTCCTTACTTGTTGCTAATTTGTACACAGGCAGCCAGCTGAGGCATCAGTAGCTCTGGATCCCACTCGAGGATCCGCAGCCACTTCGGGGCCCACCCGAAATTCTTTCCTTGATCGGGCTTCTAACTGGAAGAAGGTTCGGTCGAAAAGATTATTAGCAGGACTGCACATCCCCGGGGAGGGGACCCGACGAAATCATGATCCTCTCTCTCCTGAAATTTTCCAATATGGAGTCATACAAGCACATCGGATAATCAGGGAAGTTGCAACCATGTGGACCAGACTCACAACATACAGGACAACGTGTATTTACTGCTCATATTCCCGTCAAGCAAATATTTTATAAGCATTCCATGCCTCGAAGAAAACTATTTCGGTTTATCCACAGCAAAAAACCTTTCCATCAAATGCGTCCCGAAACACTCGGAGACTTTAAATAATTCAGCATCCACCCTACCTCGGGGTTGGAATTTCGGGCTCATGAAGCCCTCGCAAATGCAACTCTGGGTTCACAAAAAGCTATCTTTAAGCTTTAGCAGAACTCGGCGAATCAGAAAATCGTCGCCAATCGCCATATACTGGAAAATCCGAAATTGTAAGACCCAAGCGGGCAGCCTTGGCAACACCAGACCTATTCTTTATACACTGTAAGACCTCAACAGGCACGGCAAACTGTAAGACCTCAACAGGCATGAAAACTCCCGTAGTTTAGGCTATACGTCACATTTGTAAGAATCCCTAAAGGCATACCTTCGGTGTAGACGCCTAAAATTGCTTCTCGGGATCAAAAATGGCCCCTGCCAAACGCACATGACTCCAATCAAAACGGCTGCTTCAGCCCAAAACATGTGACTCGGGGATGCCCGATTGTTGCTAAAAAATCCTCTGAATCTATTTCGGAAAGAACCGGTTAAAACAGGCTTCCCTCAATAGGTAAAAAAATGAGTCCCGACCACGTCGGCTCCAAAATCGCAAAAATGTCGATCTACTTGACCTACGAGCTATGAACCTTCCGAGGTGCTCGAAACATCGCCGACTACGACTTGAAATCGAGGTTCTTTCAGAGCCGACGACGGGTTAGGCAAAATAATCAATAAGACCTTAACGAGAGAAAATAAAGCCTACACAAAGCCTCCGTGACTCACAAGGTCTCTAAGACCAAACATCGTAAGTGCCATTATCGCCGGCTAAGCAAGCCTCCGGGCCTCACATCAAAAGGTCTCTACGACCATATAGCGTAAGAGTCGTTGTCGCCAGCCTGAAAATTGACAACTTGAGGATTAAAGTGAGCTCGAATCATAACCTGATTTGGAGATCGGATCCAAAATAGTTAACCTAAGCAAAGCCTCGGGGCCTTAAATTGAAAGGTCTCCGCGACCGAACATCGTAAGTGCCATTGTCGCCGGCTAAGCAAGCCTCCAGGCCTCATACTACAAGGTCTCAATGACCAAGCAACAGGAAGGCCACCACCACTGCCCGAAAGTTCAAATGAGATTCAAGGGTCGATTACAGCTCGAGTCGGAGACTGGACCCAAAAATCATAATACTCCGAAGAGCATGACATTTATGCCATTATCTCCAATCGGATCCTCCGGAAAGATTTAAGGGTCAATTACAACTCGAGTCGCAACGCAACTCGGAGGCTGAACTCGGAAAATAACCAAACACCCAAGGGTAGAAAATAAAAACAATTATTGCCAGCCCGAACGAGCTCGAGGGTAAGTTAAGCTCGAGTCGAATCTTGACTTGGAGATTGAACTCGAAGGTAATCGAAAAATGCAAGCCTAAAGACTACTTCGGGATTGAATCGATCAAGTGAAAAAACTCTAGCAAGCAGAAATGCAGAAATTACAAGTTGCGAAGTTCCCCCCTCCTTATTATTACATGTCAATAACATGACGCAATCTCGGTCTGCATCATATGGAGAGATCTATATGTATATATACAAAGCAAAGAAGGCAGCGAATGCTTGTTCCCCCTTTATTTCCTTTTTTGGCAGTTACGGCCCATCGGCCTCCTCTTCATCATCAGAAACTTGGCATCGAACTCCCCTCCCGTGGCATGTCCAATCTCCCCCGAGAGATCGAAGCCTCTAGCATGAATCTCTTCGAGGGTCTCCCTCTGGGATCTGCATCTCTCATATTCCCTGCTATTTCCTGCACGATCAAGGGCCTTCCTCAGTTCGTCCCTAATAACAGTGGCGCTCTTTGAATAGGCCCTCATATTTTGCCCCTCTCGGGTGTTATTTATCATGACCTCGGCCCGGACATTTGCCACCTTGGTTTTTGCCCTCGATAGCTCGGATGAGAGCCTTGTGATTATCTTAACCCGAGTGAAGTCATTCGCACGAGCAGCCTGAAGTTGAGCCTCAAAAGCGGATGTTGCAACCTGAGCTCTCTCTTTGGCCTCTGAGTGAGAATTAACGCATGCTCGCAGCTCGACAAATTCATGATTTCCAACACCAACCACGCCCCAGAGTTGCTCCAGATCATCCGCCTTGCCTTTTAACTGGAACTGCAACACTTCAAAGGCTTACAAAGATAAAAAGAGAGATGGGAAGGAAATATGAGCCAAAACGGAAAGCAAAATATCTATTTATGTAGGAGGGCCTCCCGATCACGACTTTGATCTGCCACCCACCTTAAAGAAACGAGCTCATTTTCCTTTACCACGCATAGAAGCTGGAGGGACTTTCCCCTTTCCTGAGCTTCCTGCAGCTGGGTAGCAGCTCGACTTTGAGCCTGTTAAAAGCCTAAAAGAGAAAAGCCAAGCATATGATGAAAAAAGAAAAAAGTACCGGGCTAAAACATCCTTGCCACGGTTGAGAACTCACTGCAAGGCCAAAACGATGAGCCTCACCGAGGGCCAAAGCTATGTCCAATAAAGCTTCATTCTTGGAAGTTGGCCGACTGACCGAGTCATTTCCCCTCAGCCGCTGCGTAGAAGGTGCCTCACTGCAAGCCTTCTCACACCACGGAACATCTTTCCTTTTTCCTGTGCTTCTCAATTCTTGGACCAGAGGTCTCGCCCCGAATGAACTCTCGGCGCCTACAGTAGGGGAACCAAACAGGTCAGCAAAGAGGAGGCCGCCCCTGAAAAAGATAAGAGAAGGTTGGGAAGAGAACGCCAGGCACCTACCGCAATATTTTACCTCCCACCTCCCTTTTGAAAGATCTCTCCACCGGCGCCTGTCATGAATCCAGCATGCTGCCAGCTTACGAGACCATTCGGCTAAGTCCGGAACCTCATCAGGAAACCAACGAGTATCTATAAGCAAAAGACGTGAAGAAATCACTATAAGTCCGACCTCATATGAAGAAAAAAATAGCTCGAACACAGTGCTTACGTGTGGAGCTCCATTTCTCAGGGAACGGTAAGAATTTTTCGGGGACAATGTCAGTCGTTTGAACTCGAACAAACTGGCTCATCCATTCATGGTCTTCATCCTCTTGACCGCCATCATAGGGGCTCGAGTAAACCTACGCTGAAGAGTAAACAGGCCTCGGAAGTGTAATGGCCAATACAACCTTATGAGGTGACCAAGAGTAAAATCTATCCCAGCCTTGTAATCAAAATATCTCATCGACCACACTATGCTCCAGAATAAGGGATGAACCTGTGCCAGCGTTACTTGATACCTATTACAAAAATCAAGCACCAGCCGATCCGGAGAACCTGGTGCGAGAATGCCGGTATACACGCTCAAAAAACCTTTAACATACGTCGTGACGTTCTCCTCGAGGGAAGGGGATTTCAGAACCACGCCTTTCCCCCATCCACATTTTCTCCTGATCACCCCAAGGTCCTCATCTACCACTGAAGAGGTAATTCTCGACACATGCCCCCGATGTCCTAGAATATTAGGAGTTTTTCCCGGCGTAGCAATGCTCCCTGAGGCAATATGCTCCGAACACCGCTTCCCCGACATCGGAGGAAGGCCACTATCACCTACCAAAGGCAGAATACAGGAAGGAGTCTCCTTCATCCGAGCGTCAGACGATGAAGCGGCGGCCATGGCCACGACGGAATAACGGGAAAAAGAGGAGTATCCAGGCAGAAATTGCCTAAATCGGAGAAGTGAAGGAACTCGCAGAGGGAACCTGACTCTACAGAAGAAACGAACTTATCAAAAAAGAAATTGTAGAATCATCGCTTGAGGGAAGGATAGACGAATATATAAGAGCCAAGCAACAACCGACCAATTGCCCAAAACATGCCAATTAATCTTGGTCGCGTTAACGTCACCCTCCCCTTGGGGAATGCAATGGCAAAATTACTCCAGGCTCCCACGTAATTCGAGAAAGTAGGAGGGAGACCTCGGGGAATCCCCGACGTTAGTGCGCAGAAGCTATCAGCTTAACCTCGGCTACAAAATACAAAAAGGCTCCAAAGTCCCGATACTCGGTGCCCTGAAGCAAGAACTGCCGGAGTATAGGCTCATTTCATATGTTAATAAAATAGTCTTACACCTTTGCTGTATTCGTTTCCTGGATGGGATAACATATGAAACAAAAAAGAAAGAGGAAGGAGAAGGGAGGCTCAGAGACTTCTCCTCGCCGCTATACTCTCCGCCCTCATCTGGAACAATTAAATTCTCCAGTTCCTCCACTGTCACATGGGCCTCATTCAGGTATGTGGATAGCTCGAAGCCCCGGGCCTTGAGTCCTTTCAGGACCTCCCTCCTCCCTTTCGCCTTGGCATGAACAACAACATGGACCAGTTTCTGCTCAGCCGCCAGGGATATGTCATGAGCCATCGCATGCGCCGTAGCCGCGTCCGCCTGGTAAGCAGCAACATCTCGTTCCATATCAATCTTAGTCGTGGCCAAAGCAACAATCTCCTTGCGGGCGTCTGAAAGAAGGCTCCGTGATGTCTCCAGCTCCCTAGTCAGATTCTTATTCTGCTCCCTTAGCCCGGAGACCTCCGCTTCCAACTCGGCGATCCTCAAGCTTCCCTGTTTAAACTTCGTTGAGAAGTAAGACGACGAATATGTGAACACAAAACACATATATAGAAATTGAGCAGAGGAGCAGATATAAAAGAGAAAGAAGAATACATGTGTATCAAGAGCAGTCTTCTCCTGAAGTGCCGCCTCTAAAGAGGCTCGAAGCTCCTTCAACTCTTCATCTCCCCGGGCACCTCGAGACTTCGAGTCTTGTAGTTTTGAAGTAATGGCATAACGCTCCTTCTCGTGGCGTGCAAGTTCCCCACGGAGTCGAGATATGACACGCTCATATATCTCTTTGCACTATGGCATAACAAGGAAATCAAGAAAAATGATGAATAACGCACGGGGGCAAAAGAAACACTCAAAGAAAAATTGTCCCCTGTTCAAGAATGATTTGCAATAAAGCCTTCCCCTCTGAAGGAAGTGCCGGCCATAGCACCAACCATCCTCTCAAGGTCTCTCAACTCTCCCAATGAGACTGAATAGTTTCGAATAAAGTCATTTTGGGTCATCAACTCCGTCAAATAGAGGACCATGCCCTTGGAAGGCTCCAAACTCCGTCCCATATGAACCCGTAGCCCTACTGGTAGAAGCTACATCGAATTTGGATGAGCAATTCGAAACCACATCAGTGTCCTTATCAACTACCTCCGGCTCCTTAGCCTTGCTGGCCCTCACTGTCCCGGTCTCAGCAGCCTCCGACTGGGGCACCTACCAACCCCTCTCCCTGGACCTCGACCTCCTCCTCAGTGGACTGCCATCATCATTATCTTCCCCACCTACACTAGGATCCGGATTAGAGGTAGGGATAACAGTCTCGTCAGGACAGGCAACGACCACTCTTATTTTTCTTTTCCTACTCGTGCCGAGCCCCAAGGCCTCTATTCCACCACCAGGTGGAGGTCTCATCAGCATATTTTTTCCAAGGCCTGCACCAACACGATGAATGCACAACGCCATTGATTAGAGCCCAAGGGGAATACAAAATACGAGACAGATGTAGAAAGGAAACCTCGCCATGGTTCTTGGCCACCCTACGTTTATCGGCCATGATGGCCCAGGATCGGAGATGATACGGGAACCTCCTGTCCAAGCGCTCAATACACCTCGCTAAGTCTGGGATCTCCTCAGGATGCCAAGAAGAAGCTAGAGAAAGTAGCTAAGAGATTATCATGATGCTCGAAAGAAAAATTGAGAAACGATTAGAGGGAAAATATACTTACGCCGATGGTTCCACAATCGGGAAAGGGTATCCATTGGACCGGGATGATGTCCGTGGTTCGCACTCGAACAAACTTGCTCATCCACCCCCAGTCCTTCCCTTCATCGACGCTTGTAAAGAAAGGTTTCTTGGACCGTTGCCGAAGCTTGATCAATCCTCGATACAGCCGAGGGTGGTATAATCCAATCAGATGGTTGAGGGTGAAAACTTCACCTGCGACCTCCTCAGTAAAGTGCCTGTGCATCAGCACAATCCTCCAAAAAGGCGGGGAGATCTGGCCAATCGTCACTCAATACCGAATGTAGAAGACGAGGATCACCGTATCGATTTCCAAAGGAGGAGATTTTACGGATTCGTCAGGATACAGGGTGAACGGATAGGTATACACATAAAGAAATCCCTCCTTGAAACTGGTAATATCATTGTCGGAGGCAAGAATTTCCACTGTCACTGCTTCACTCCATCGACAGTCACTCCTCATATTTTTGACATTAGTCACGACACTAATGTATTGAGATACATGCTCTCATCGGCCCGGCATAGACGTGGGAGTCTCGATGTCAAAATCCTTTGACGTATCAATCTCGGAAGGGGTCCACTGCTCTAAATAAGGGACCAGCTTATTTTCCCCCTAGACGATTAGGATGATGATGCAGTGTCATTCCGACGGGGTACCATCCTGGAAGTCCTAGCCATGGATAATGGTGCAACCTTTCCGAAAAAAGAGAGAAAGATGAAAATATGTCAAATAAGTTGAGATTCCGGTTCACGAGCCTAGAAGAAGGGCGAAGATGAGGAGCATCTAGCGATCGGGGCGCTTTATAGGAATTGATTGGGGAAGCAGAAGGAACAAACCTGCAGCACTTTGTGAACTCCTCGATTGCCGCATATGACAGTGGCCCCGCATGGTTCCCGAGACTATGGCATTTAATGCTCTTATACGGATGATATCATGTTAATAATGGCCTCGAGGCTACGATTCAGCATCATTTCCTATCACTTCGATATAGAAACGCGGAGACTATCTGTGTGCAGTAAAATCGGAGGAATCTATTTCCCGCCATCGAGGTGCGTTCGGAGTACCCTAACAGCACATCGAGGTTATAAGCTCGTAGTCAAACTCCTTATCTCAAGTGTAATCCGCGGCTCTGTAGTGGATCGAAGTTCAGAGGATGTTTCCGCAACCTAGCAGAAGTCACGCAGACGATAAGCTCCCCATGAGATAGTCTGAGCCAACAGGTTTTAGTGTCTTGTCCAGATGTCCCATCCTTGTATCTTTACATTTAATGCACCATGTACTATATCGAGTCCCCTCGCCTATATAAGGGGGACTTACCCGACCTTTTAAACGACTGATGTTGCTCCACTTCTCCATAACGCTATAATCTCTCTCTCTCTCTCTCTCTCTCTCTCTCACTCTTCTAAGATATATGTCCTCATTGACCTCGAGGTTGCCTTAGAACTTTATTGTTTCTTCATTATTTGGCTCAAGATTGGTAGTATAGAGCCTTACCTATCTTTATGTTTGCTTGTTATCACCTTTTTGACTACCCTCGATAAGCCCAAGTAGGCTCGAGACTCTGCTCCGAGGTACTCACTAGCCTGCTTTGCTCTCGAGAAACTTTCCCTTACTGGTTCAATTACTGCGTTGGCTAACTCGATCTTTACCGTTTTACTTAACATTTTAGAATTAATCACCCTTACAAACTAGCTTGGGAATAGATCACGTATTTTTAGAATCCCATTTACAAATCTAATAGTTGTTACCATTTTCATGGTAAACAATGGGACTTAACAAAAATTTCATAACTTCTTCTTCCCAACTCCAAATTGGACGATTTTTGAAAGGGAACTTCACCACAAATTCATAGGTATGTAATCTTAGACTCATTTTCTTTAATTTCCATTAACACCCATTAGATTTCTAGGCATAAATCATGTGTTTAGGGGTAGAAAATTAGGGTTTTGGGTAGATTTAGGTTTTTTTGTATAATTGGTATTTAGACCTCGTTTTGGGTCGAATTTTGGAACTAATTACATATTCGGGTTCGTGGGTGAATGGGTGATCAGGTTTTTGTCCAAACCTCGTGTTTGACCAAGCGGGCCTGGAGTCGCTTTTTGGCTTTTTGGGAAGATTGATAGGAAATCTATAATTAAGCATTGGAATTGGATTGTTTAGCGTTTATTGATGTTATTAAGTGAATTATGTCTAGATACAATTGATTTGGAGCCAAATTCAAAAGGAAAAGCGGTGTTTGAGGCTTGAGTTGGCCGTGGAAGTTCGAGGTAAGTGTTTGGTCTAACCTTAGGTTGAGGGATTAGGAGTCGAGTCTTATTTGTTACGTGTTAACTATGGACTACGACGTATAGACATGGTGACGAGTATCTATACATCAGTGTCAAACATGCCCGTAAGTCTTGTATTGTAATTATTATGACTCCGTTGTGGTTCATTCTGCTTCATATGAGGATTTTTATTATTGTTCCCTTGCTGGGATGTTATGATCATTACTATTTCCTTGCCGAGATATTGTTACAATTACTATTCCCTTATTGGGATGTCATTATCTTCATTATTTCCTTGCCGGGATATTTGTTTTAACATTATTATACCCTTACCGGGATTCTTTAATTGGTGTTGATAAAAGAAATAGGAACGGGTTGCATGCCTGCAATGGTAATATATGAAATGGGAACGGGTTGCATGCTTGCAACGGTAATAGATAAAATGGGAGCGGGTTGCATGCCTGCAATAGTGATATGTGAAATGGGAGCGGGTTGCACGCCTACAAAGGTAGTATAAGAAATGGAAGTGGGTTGCACACCTACAACGGTAATATAAGAAATGCGAGCGGGTTGCACGCCTGCAACGGTATCATATGAAATGGGATGAGGTTGCACGCCTGTAATATTATCATGTGTGTACCTGTTCTTCTATTTCTTTATTTTGCTGGTAATTGTTTTAGGGCATTTCTTATGTTTCTCTAAAATTGTTCTGTTGTTCGCTATTACTCCTCATAGCGTGTTTCCTCGCCCAACTTTAGTTGTAACTATCTACTTCTATTTTCATTGTATATGATTTAACTGTGTAGGTTTATTTGGTAGTCTGGTTCTAGCCTCGTCACCACTTCGCCGAGGTTAGGCTGGACATTTACTAGTACATGGGATCAGTTATGCTGATACTACACTCTGCACTGTGTGCAGGTATCGATACCGGAGCATTTGGACTGCAGTGAGGGTGTTGTAGTCAGTCCACACAGGCGACCCGAGGTACTACTGTAGATGTCCGTGAGCCTTGGCGTCTCCTCCTATCTTATCTCTTGCTATTTTTATTTATTCAGAGACTGACTTTGTATTTCATTCAGACCTTGTTTGTAGTATTCTTAGACTGTCTGTGAAGTTGTGACTCCAGTTCTGGGTAGACTTGCTTAAACGGTTGTATTGGACATACTCAGTAGTTTTATTATTTTCTTCCGCTTGTTATAATCTCTGCTATATTTAAATTATTTCTTATAATTGCTAAAGGATAAAAAGGAAAAAGGTAAATTTATCGATAGTCCGCTTGCCGAGCTCACATTAGTGGGCGTCATCATAACTCCCGAGTGTGGAAAATCCAGGCCGTGACAAGTTGGTATCATCTCTCTAGGTTGCATGGGTCTCAGAGTTCACAGATATGCTTAGTAGAGTCTAAGGGATCGGTATGGAGACGTCTGTATTTATCCCCCGGAGGCTACAAAGTTAGGAAAATTTCACATCTATTCTTTCCTGTCGTGCGGTTTGGTTTCTCAATGTTGATTGAATTTTTATTCTGTTCTTTTGCAAATGCCGAGAATGCACGCTTCCTTATCCGCTGACCAGCAGCCCGAGCCCCCAACAACAGCTCCTACAGGGGCAGAGGGCGAGGCTGAGACCATACTAGAGGCTGAGGTAGGGTCAAAGCTCAGCCCAGAGCTACAACACCAGTAGCGTAGCCTCAAGTTGACTTTGATGATAAGGTTCTAGCCTAGATAGTCCCGGTGGGCCCAGCTCAGGTCCCCGAGGGGTTTATTGCTAACCCTGTACTCCAGGATGTTCTGGTCCGTCTAGTGGGCCTTATGGAGAGTGTCACCAGGGTAGGCTTCCTGTAGCACCAGCCGTCTCTTAGGCTGGAGGAGGAGCTCATACTTCTGCTTCTCGCACTTCAGAGCAGATGGCTCCCCAGTTTCAGACTCCAACAACTCAGCTAGTTGGAGCAGTTCAACCGGGTGTGGTAGCCCAGACAAGTGATGGAGCAGCTATGTCTGTCGATGCTTTATGGAGATTGGACAGGTTCACCAAGCTCTTCACTACTACTTTTAGCGGTGCATCTTCTGAGGATCCCAGGATTATCTAGGCAGCTGTCATGAGGTTCTCAGGAACATGGGGATAGTGGAGACCAATAGGGTCGATTTTGCTACTTTTCGCTTGTCGGGATCCGCCAAGACTTGGTGGAGAGATTATTGCTTGTCTTGGCCAGCCGGATCACCAGCTTTGACTTGGGAACAGTTTACTCAGCTATTTCTGGAGAGGTTTCTCCCCATCACTCAGATAGAGGCCTATCGGAGGCAGTTTGAGCGTCTCCGGTAGGATTCTATGACCGTTACTCAGTATGAGACCAGATTCATCGACTTGGCTCGTCATGCTCTTATCATGCTTCCCACCGAGAGAGAGAGGGTGAAGAAGTTCATTGAGGGACTTATTCAGTCGATTTAACTTCAGATGGCTAGGGAGATAGGGAGTGAGATTTCTTTCTAGGAGGCGGTCAATGTGGCTAGGAGAGTAAAGATGGTTCTGTCGTAGGGGGGTGGTCATGAGTCGGACAAGAGGCCTCGTCATTTAGGCAGATTTAGTGGTGCCTCATCTAGAAGCAGGGATTCATATGGTAGAGGACATCTTCCTAGGCTTTTTCGGTCAGCACTTCAGGTTTCTCACGGCGCTTCAGGTGGTTGTGGTTCTCATATGCAGTATTCTGATCAACAGTCCTACAGTCCACCACCAGCTCCTATTAGTTCACCGCCACTTTAGAGTTTTAGAGTTATCAGCCTCAGCAGTCGGGGGCTTGTTTTACTTGTGGCGAGACGAGGAACATTGGTAGATATTTCACTCGAGCACCGAGTAGTTCTCAATAGCAGGGTTCTCGTGCTATGGTTCCGACACTAGGTGTTCCACCGCCCGCTCTGCTAGCTAGGGGTGAGGGTAGAGGTGCTAGAGGTGGAGGTAGAGGTATTAGAGTTAGAGGTCAGGCAGCTAGAGGTAGAGGCTAGCCAGCAGCAGGCCGTCCCAAAGATGTAGTCTAGGGTGGTAGGGCCCAAGCCCCGAAGTTTTGCTCTTCCAGCCAGGCCTGAGGCTGAGGCTTTCGATGCGGTTATCACATATATTGTTCTGGTTTGTAGTAGAGATGCTTCAGTCCTATTTGATCCAGGGTCTACATACTCCTATCTGTCATTTTATTTTGCATCTTATCTAGTCATGCCTAGTGATTCCTTGAGTGCTCCTATTTATGTGTCTACACCGATGGATGATTCTATTATGGTAGATCGAGTCCATCGTTCGTGCATAGTTGTGATTGGGGGTTTTGAGACTCGTTTAGATTTGTTACTGGTGGATAAGGTTGATTTTGATGTCATATTAGGGATGGACTGGTTATCACCTTATCAAGCTATCTTGGACTGTCATGCCAAGACTGTGACCTTAGCCTTGCTGGGTTTACCTCGTCTAGAGTGGATAGGGACTCCTGGTCATTCTACTCGCAGTATCATCTCTTATGTGAAGGCTCGGCGTATGGTCGAGAAGGGGTGTTTGGCCTATTTAGAATATGTTCGGGATTCTAGCATTGAGGTTTCTCCTATTGATTTTGTGCATATTGTTAATGCATTTCCTAAGGTATTTCCTTCAGACCTACCGGGTATGCCACCTGACAAGGATATTGACTTCTGCATTGATTTGGCTTCGGGCAATCAGCCCATTTCTATCTCGCCGTATCGTACGGCCCCCCTGAGTTGAAAAAGTTGAAGGTCCAGTTGTAAGACTTGCTTGAAAAGGGTTTCATTAGACCGAGTGTTTTGCCTTGGGGTGCGCCAGTGTTGTTTGTTAAGAAGAATGATGGATCGATGCGAATGTGTATAGATTACCGGCAATTGAACAAGGTTACAATCAAGAATAAGTATCCATTGCCAAGGATTGATGATTTGTTTGATCAGCTTCAGGTGCCAAGGTATTTTCGAAGATTAACTTGCGATCTGGCTACCATCAGATGAGGATTAGGGCATCCGGTGTCCCTAAGACAGCCTTCCACACTCGGTACGGGCATTATGAGTTCTTGGTGATGTCATTCGTATTGACAAATGGCCCGGCAATTTTATGGATATGATGAACCGAGTGTTCAGGTCTTAATTGGATTCGTTCGTGATAGTCTTCATTGATGATATTTTGATCTATTCCCGCAGCTGGGAAGAGCATGAGCAGCATCTTAGAGTGGTTCTTCAGACACTGAGGGATAGTCAGTTGTATGCCAAGTTTTCGAAGTGTGAGTTCTGGTTGCATTCTTGGGTCATGTTGTATCAGCAGAGGGTATTCAGGTTGACCCAAAGAAGATTGTGGCAGTCAAGAACTGGCCTAGACCAGCATCAGCTATAGAGATCCAGAGTTTCTTGGGGTTGGCAGGCTATTATTGTCAGTTTGTGGAGGGGTTTCTGTATATTGCATCCCTGATAACCAGGTTGACCCAGAAGGGTGCCCAATTCAGGTGGTCAGACGAGTGTGAGGTGAGCTTTCAGAAGCTCAAGACGGCTTTGACTATGGCACCAGTGTTGGTTTCGCCCACAGGTTTAGGGCCATATATAGTTTATCATGAAGCATCTCATATTAGACTTGGTGCGGTGTTGATGCAAGATGGCAAGGTCATTGCTTATGCTTTCGGCAGTTGAAGATTCACGAAAAGAACTATCTTGTCCATTATTTGTAGTTAGCAGCCATTGTTCACGCATTGAAGATCTAGAGGCATTATCTATATGGCGTAGCATGTGAGGTGTTCACGGACCACAAGAGTTTGCAGTATTTGTTCAAGCAGAAGGAGCTAAACTTGAGGTAGAGAAGGTGGTTGGAGTTGTTCAAAGACTATTATATTACCATCTTATATCATCCGGGAAAGGCCAATATGGTGGCCGATGCTTTGAGTAGGAAATCAGCCGGTATGGGCAGTCTTGCTTATATTCTGGTCGGTGAGATGCCGCTTGCGTTGGATGTTCAGGCTTTACCCAATCAGTTTGTGAGGTTGGATGTTTCTGAGCCTAGCCGCGCGTTAGCTTGCACAAGCGCTCGTTCTTCCATACTGGAGCGTATCTGAGATCGATAATATGATGATCCCCATTTATGTGTCCTTAGACACACGATGCAGCACTGAGGTGCCAAGCAAGTTACCTTAGGAGATGATGGAGTTTTGAGATTGTAGGGTCGAGTTTGTGTGCCTAATGTGAATGGGATTCGAAATTTGATCTTAGAGGAGGCCCATAGCTCCCGGTACTCTATTCATCTGGGTGCCGCAAAGATGTATCAGGATTTGTGGCAGTATTATTGGTGGAGAAGAATGAAGAAGGATATCATTGCATATAGGGCTCGGTGTTTGAATTGTAGCAAGTTAAGTACGCGCATCAGAGGCCCGGTGGTTTGTTCCAGAGGATTGAGATTCCTGCATGGAAGTGGGAGCGTATCACTATGGACTTCGTTGTTGGACTTCCACGGACTCAGAGGAAGTTCGATGCAGTGTGCACTACAAAACAATAGCATTTAACAACGGATTTTAGCGACAAACATAGTTCCGTTGCTTATTAGCGACGGATTGGCTATGAAATAATAGTTTCGTCGCAAAACAAAAAAGGCAAAAAATAATTAGTATATAATATAGTGACGAAATAGCAATGAAATCGAAATTTTGTCGCTAATTGTTGGCGCTAAATATTGGCACCCTCAATTTACCTACGGATTTAGTGACAAACACTGAGCGACAAAATTTATTTAACGTCAGCGAAGGAATTAGCAACCAAAAATCTGTCGCTAGCCTTAATTTCTTTATAATTTTTTTTAAAACCCGTTGCTACGGTAATATCCATCGATAATGTATTCTTTAATAAAAAATAATATTATTTGTGGCGACAAAAATTTAGTTGTAGCTAAATCCGTCGCTGAATACCACTTAATTATTTGCCTTAGGGCACAAATTGGTAAAACATCAGTCTTTCTTCTAACAGAGTAGAAATGCGTTGGGAGCAAAATTAGGCGGCTGGGAGCAAACTCAGTAGAAGACACACCTTGAGGGCAAGAACAAGAGCAAAAATCAGTAGCCAACGTAAATATAAGTTCTGTAGATGGCTTTAATTTGAATCTAAGTCTTTCTTCTAACATTCTTTTGGACTACAATACCGAGACTCAAATTTGGTGAAATTGAATTGGTGTATCTGAAAGATAACCTGGAGTTTTGCCAAAAATTGTTTTGTTATAGTCATAAATTCAAGTTTCCGTAGTTAGTTTCTCCTGTCATCATCTAAGTTGGTGACTCTTTGTCATTGAGCAGCATACGTTTTTTGTTCTAAGCTTCCATATGTGCTAATTGCTTAAGCAGGACCTCGCTATTCTTCAATCTTTGTTCAGCTCCTCACTCTTTCATCTTTGTATTGTTCAATTCCAACAAAATATATGGGTATTATACCTGTGTTCCCGTATGGTTTCTGGGAGCTGTTATTTTCACCTCCCACCTCACCATTCTTCTTAAAACTTTTTTATACCAACTGGCTGACAAGGTTTTTCTTGAAATTCCAAATGTTTCGAGGTACTATAATTCAGTTGGTTTTTTTTGGTGAAATTTATATTCCTGCATTTCTTCAGCTACTTTGGTAACATATCTATTTTACAATTAGCAAGACCATGTTTCTGTATTTGGGTACTCTTTATTTGCTGGATAGTGTTGAATAAATATTTTTGGGGTATTAAAGATTTGTAATTTTTTGGAGCACTACTGTGAGCACTAAAAGTATTCTAATTTAACATTTCTTTTCTTATTATCTTACACGTAGAAAAAAAGAAGTTTGATTATCCTGTTTTGTTTCTATATTAAATAGGAATATGGATAATTTAGAGCGTGCTTGGATGTACGGGAGGTTGGATGGCCGAGGGGGTATTAATTTTAATTTTGTAACTGACATAGATAACTTTCTCTTATTTGCACGTTCTCAGCAAAATCGCATGAATGGTGAGAATGTTCGATGTCCGTGTAAAAAATATTGCAACATTATATACATGGATGTTGAAACAATTAGATTGCATCTTTTTAAGTATGGATTTGTTGAAAACTATTCTGTTTGGAAGTATCAAGGGGAAAAACATGTGACTGGTGTGATGTCTTTTAGCAGTGATCTACATGGTGGTGTTCAACCTACATTAGGATATGATAATCCATACCAACAAATGGTTTTAGATGCAGGTGGACCCAACTTTGGCGAGGGTTCTAGTTGGCAATCCTAAAGTAATACTGAATTTGAATTGTCTCATCATTTTGAGCCTTCAATGGAGGACGAGGCTAATCCTTCAATGGAGGAGGAGCCTAATCTTGAGTCTCAAAGGTTTTATGATTTGCTAAAGGCCGTTGATAAAGAATTGTATCCTGGTTCTTCCTTCTCTCAACTCTCAGTAGTTTCTAGGATGTTATACATTAAAATGGAGAACACTTTATCACAGAGGGGATATGACCAAATGATGCAATTTATGAAAGAGGCTTTACATGAAGATAACATAATGCTTAAAAGTTATTATTAAACCAAGAAGCCAGTGCGTAGCTTGGATTTGCCGGTTGAAAAGATTGATTGTTGTAATTCAGGATGTATGTTGTATTGGGGTGATGACATCTTGCAAGTTTTGTGGCTACGAGAGGTTTAAACGTCGCATTGGTTCTCGTAAGAGAAAATTAGTCCCTTATTAAAGGATGTATTATTTTTCTTTGATTCCTAGATTGCGAACATTATATGCATCTCATGCTGTAGTCGGTGACATGAGATGGCATCATGAGCATATACAAGAGGAGGGGGTAATACGCCATCCATCTGACTCTAAGGCTTGGAAGCACTTCAATGAAATTCATTCATTTTTTTGCCGCTAAACCAAGGAATGTGAGGCTGGGGTTATGTACTGGTGGTTTCTAACCATTTGGTCAATCAAAAAGAAAATACTCTTCGTGGCTAGTGATTGTCACTCCAAACAACTTACCTCCTTGGATGTGTATGAAAAAGGCGTACATGTTCTTAACTATCATTGTTCCAGGGCCAACCAATCCTAAATAAAAAAATTGATTCTACAACTTCTAATAAAAGAATTGACCTTCTTATGGGAGGAAGGTGTGGAAGCATTTGACATCTCAAAAAAGCAAAACTTTCAATTAAGGGCGGCTTTGATGTGGATAATCAATGACTTTCTAGCATATTCTATGTTATCAGGATAGAGTACTACTGGCATGTTAGCATGTCCTTATTATATGGAGGAAGTACAATCTTTTAGATTAATTCATAGTGGGAAAATAACTTGGTTTGATAGTCATAGAATGTTCCTTGACCAACATCATTTATTTAGGAAAGATCGTAAAAACTTTCTTAAAGGTCAGAATGTCAAAAGGCTACCACCAACACTTAGAACGGAAGAGGAAATTTTGAACCAAATTAGTGAGTTAGGGCTAAGGAAAGTAATAGAGGAAGATGCACAAGTAAATAATTCGAGAGTATATAAATTTTGTAGATGGAAAAAGCGAAGCATCTTTTAGGATTTACCTTATTGGAGTTCTAACATGATTCGGTATAATCTTGACGTCATGCATATTGAAAAGAATATCTTTGATAATGTATTTAACATAGTTTTTAATGTTAAAGACAAAACCAAAGACAATCCAAAAGCACGTCTGGATATGCTAACCTATTGCGATAGACCTCAATTGGCAAAGGATGCTAGTGGAAAATATCCCAAAGCTGCATATATAATAGACAAGGAAGCAAAAGGTATCTTATTCGATTGGGTGAAAAGTTTGAAGTTTCCATATGGGTATGTTTCAAATTTGGATCGATATCTAGAGACGAACAAGTCTAGGTTATTTGGCATAAAAAGTCATGATTGCCACGTGTTCATGCAACGATTAATGCCTATTCTCTTTCGTGAACTACTTCCTAGTAATGTGTGGCAAACACTTATAGAATTATTTTTTAAAGATCTTACTTCGACCACTCTACGAGTGGCTGACATGGAGAGATTAGCAATAGACATCCCACAGATCTTGTGTAAGTTGGAACTTATATTTCCACCGGGGTTCTTTAACTCAATGGAATATTTGCGCGTGCACCTGCCATATGAAGCAAGAATTGCTGGACCTGTACAATATCGATGGATGTATCCTTTTGAGAGGTAAATTTAAAACTTTTATGTCATAATTGTGACAAGTATGCTACACATGAATTTTTAATTTAACGATCCATTCATTTATCTATTTAGGTACCTTGGAACTTTGAAAAAAATGATTGGGAATAAAGCTAGTGTTGAGGGATCTATTTGTGAAGCATACTTGATGACAGAGTCAATACAATTATTTTCTCATTATTTTGAACCTCATGTCATTATACTTAATCATAATGTGGACCAGAATGATGGTGGTGGTATTGTGGAAGATCATAAAGGAAATTTATCAATATTTACACATCCAAGTCGACTATGGGGAGAAGCAAAAAAGGGGAGTTTATCCTTGGAAGAAATCAAGGCTGCCCAAACTTACAGTCTACTAAATTGTAAAGAGGTTGAGCCATTTGTAAGGTAACATTCAAAAGTTATACTTGCTTAATATTACAAATATTCATATATCAGAAGCACTAATTTTAACTTATTTTGTTGCAATGAAGTATGTACATGGAACGTTTACAAGAAAAATATCCGAATCTATCTCAGGATCAAATAGATGAGAATCTCGAAACATATTTCTCTATATGGTTCAAGCAATATATAAGCCTCTACCAATAATTTACTTTCATACAATAATGTACATAAATTGACTTGTTAAATTTAACTAAGTTTCATAATTTTTTTAATAGGTCCGAAGCTACCATATTGAGAATGCATTTTTGTGTAGCCTTGCTCATGGACCATTGACAAGCAAGATATGTCATTTAGTGTATTTTGTTAATGGATATAAATTTCACACAGAAATTTCTGGTAGCGCAAGATCAATAATGAACAGTGGAGTTTGTATATCGGATCCAAATATTGGTGACTATTATGGTCGGATACAAGAGATTATACTAATAGAATACCGTGAAGAACCTTTAATGAATATTGTATTATTCAATTGTGAATGGTTTGACCCAACGATGAATGTTGGTGTTAAAAAGCATAATCAATACAAATTGGTGGATGTGAACCATCGTCGTCAATATAAAAAATATGAACCTTTTATTCTTGCGATGCAAGCAACTCAAGTGTGTTATGTTCCTTATTCTAGCAAGAGAAAGGACGAGGAGGATTGGTTAGCTATATTGAAATTTAAACCTCGGCATGTTATTGAATTACCGGATGAGGAAGTGATGGCAATTTCATATGCGAATCTCCCCTTCCAAGTTGAAGATCATGTGATAGATATGAACATTGTCATTGATGAAAATATACTCTTACATGATCCAAATGAGTATTTAATTAAAATGGATGAGCATTTTGATGATGAATTATTGCTAGATCATCATGAAACAGAAGAAGAAGAAGAGTATGAAACAGAATATACAGAGATGATGAGGAAGATTAGTGACTAGTGTGTTAATTAAAAATATGTTGATGTATCTTACTGTGTTTGTTTGTTGTAATCTAATATGAATGTTATGTGTTTTGTTTGTTGTAATCTAATTTGAATGCTATATGCAATAGATAGTGACTACTGTGTTAATTAAAAATATATTGATGTATCTTACTGTGTTTGTTTGTTGTAATCTAAGATGAATGTTATGTGTTTTGTTTGTTGTAATCTAATTTGAATGCTATATACAAGAATATATCCATATTTATTGCTTTTCTTTGATTTATAACCTCTCACTTATTTTCCTGAATTTATCACTTACTATAAAATTAAAAAATCTAGCAGTAATTTTGGCCCAATTCTTGACTTATACCAATATTTTCTGTTAGCACGGACTTAATTCTTTACTTATACCATTTTGTGACTCTAATTTGCTTACATGTAATTTTTTTTTGTACATATGACTTGAGGGAGAGACAGAGATATCATAGCTCGTGGAGGGAAGTTCACAGTTAAGGGTCAGGATAATTCTGCTATTCGTGCAAATATGCCTTATGTTCCTATTCCCATAATTAGTCCTCAACAAGGTAGTACGAGTTCTTTAGTTGGGCAGAATCACATAAATCAAGTACAAACTTTAGCTCCTAGTAGTACGACACCCGTTCAAATATCATGTCATGGTAGCACCCCAACTAACCATTCTAAATCATCTCCTAATACACCTGATCAGATTAACCCAATAGGTGAGGGCATATCTAGTCAAAGCAACATAATTAGCAAAGATGAGTGCACCAGTAGTCGCGGACAGCGGACACTTGTTCCTCTTTTTCCTATAGGGTTAGTCCATATTTTTACTATTATTTTTATATAGAAATTTTGATTTATGATACCCTTTCAACTATTGTCTTCAAATTTTTTGAGGTTAGAACCTAGTGGATTATGCTCGACGAAAATATTTAAATTTTTCAAGCATGAACTTGATCCCAATGAAATCAATTGAAAAAGTGTCTCTAACGAGATAAAAACTTTTATTGGGGAGAATTCAAGTTATAACTTCTCATTATATAATGAATTTAGGAAGTGTATTTACTGTTATAAATAAGAAATTAGTGTTATTACTTTATAAAATTATTTCAGAAGAAATTCTATTGGGACTTTTCCCTTGACAGTGCAGTGTGGAGCCAATGGGAAAATAAGGCATCAATAAGGTACAAAGATTTCATTTCCAAAATGAAAACTAAAAAAATTAGGCCAAGAGGTATTTTAGTAGAAGTGTGGGAAAGTTGGGATCAACTTTGCAAAGATCCTAAGTGTGTTGAAAAGTCAAAAATAAATACAAATAATCGTCGTGGCGGTAGGGTTGGAGTCTCCACCGGGACTCACATAGGCGGTTCTGTCTCCATTGGAGAGTATCGCAAGAGACTTGTAAGTATATCGCAACCTTAGCTTTATTGCAACTCTGAACTTAAAATTTCTTCATGTTGGTGTTAAGAATTGCTTATAGTAACCTTACCAGATATCGTGGTATCCTTCATCTTTGGTTTGAGATTGTGTGTTTACTTTATTGATATTAGTTGTAGATAATTCACTTTATCATTGCATGCCCTTTTGTTGTTATGAATGATGTGTTGGTCTTATTGTTTTAAGTTCCAAACAACCTAAGGAGGATAATATTGCTTTATCTGCTAGTTAAACACTATGGAATCTTGGATGCTTGCTAGCTCTACCTTACTACGTCTATAGAGTTCTGTTTAAGAGCCAAAGTATGCTTATCTTGGCTCTGCTTGATAGCCTGTTATATTCTCTGAGTATCATGACTGCCCTGAGGCTCTGCTTGATATCCTGTTACCTTACTAGTATTTGTTTGTCATTAAATGAATGTCCTTGGTTTCCTGAAAGTT
>MU679910.1:69035-89637 GCA_026770625.1 Nicotiana glauca | reverse complement strand
AAAGTTCTAATCCATGATAGTTTTGACTTACTAAGTTTAAAAGACTATGTTTATTGTTGTTATGTTCTTAGTGAAGTGTTAGACCTCTATTAAAACCTAATAAGTGAATGTATGTTTGGAATCTGTCAATCTTATTGGGCCTGAGGCCTTTTGTGTTGAGAGGAGCTTTCTTGTGGTTGCTGTTTAATTTTCCCCGACCAATCTATTTTTTTCAAAATTTTAAGTCAAGGTTTTGTGTTTAAATCTATATGGAAGAAAATAATCTAAGTTAGTTTTCGTTTGACCTGAAAATAATCGAAGTTATCTTATATGCATCCATTTACATTAAAGTTTCCTTGTTATCCAACTTTACAGGCTGCAAAACCTATAGCTAAAGTATAACATCATTTCATATCCACTGGCCCTCCATTTTTTGTAGCAACTATAGGCAAACCATAAGCAGCTGCCTGCAGAAAAAAAAATTGTAATTGTCAATGAGCTTTATTATTGTTGTGAATACTGTAGAGCTGCTACTGTACATGTCATCAATGTCATCTCTGTATCAAAACCAATATTTTTTTACAAGTTAAATAGTGTCTAAACTGAGATGGTTGAGTATATGATGGTATATACTTCATTTCCTTTAACGAGGAGCCCTTGTTCAAATACAAAAAGTTGCCTACCTTTTCCTCTTTCAACTTGTGAATGTTAGGATATCCTGCTTTGTAAAATATCTATTTATATTCCTAGTGATGTATGAATTGTGACACTGCTGCTGCATCCATTTGAGTATTAAGAATCTCTGATCTTCCTTGTATATACATGTACCTTCCATCGCAATCTGCCTTGAGTTGGTATTCCATTATTTTTCTAGCTTCTTGTCGCATGCATCTTCGTATTTATCCTTGCAATTCCTCACCATTTTATCTTCCACTTGATGTATGTGATCTAGAAATCCAGCTGCCTTGTGTATCCTTCTTGTGCAGCTGCCCGCATTCCTCAATAAAATTAAGGTCCAAAATTGTCGACCATGTGTGAGCATGTATTGTTGTAGGAGTGAGTAGTGTGATCTCCAGCCTTCTTCTGTTGATCTCTGTATTTGGTAACCTTCCAAAGATATGTATTTATTAATATACATTGGGTTGTTACTCCACAATGCATCTTTTGATCCCATGTTTACTTGCCAAACGTACCAGTTGTGCAGAAAGATGGTCCATAACCTGGGCAGAAGTCTGTTGTAATTGCCCAGTTTGATATTGCATTCATGTAGTCTCCAGCAACCTTTCTTGGAATCCAATGTTAAACACATTTTTGTGATGTAGATCTACAAGGGGTGAATTGGTATATTATTACAAGTTGCACCCTTTGAACATCATATCCTTTTCCCTAAGGATTTGGATATGTTGTTTTGCAGTATCATATTTTTCCTTTTGCTTATATTCAAGTTCCTGCTGATGCATATCCTACTCTTGCTGATCCACAATCGTACCAGATAAGCATATATTTGAACCTTCTCCTACTGATGCATATCCTGAGTGTTTCCTTTTACTTATATTCAAGCAGATCTATGGTGCTTGTATCCTTTGTTATTGGAGTGTTGCTTTGCACTTGATTTTTACCCAAAAATACCCAAACCTTTTTTGTTGTTCCATGCCAAATATACCTGCCAACACCAGATGTGTGAAGCAAAGTGAATGTGAGCAAAATGTACTGAAAAGTGACTTCTTATACCTTTATATTTTCCAGTAAATGCTGCCTCCAAAAGACACTGCCCCATGCAAAAATACTGGGTAGTTTACTCCTTTGTTCCTTTTTTCCATGCTTGTGCATACCATGATTTCTCCTTCAAGGGAGTGACTGTTGTTGAAGTGATTTTTTTTTAAATCTTAATTTGCCGTTTTTGGCTGATTTTGACACATATTCTGCTTCGCTTGTTGTGAGTTGGTCATACTGACTAACATTTACTACAATAAAGATAATAATTGTATCAAACTAGACAATTAATAAATTAAGTGGCAAACCTGCTGGGAAACACCTAGTGGAGAAGCCATTCCATAAGTAGAAGTCCATGTGAAGTATTTATAATCATCCTCTACTTGTGAAAAGAAATAGGAGCATGCCACATTCTTCTATTGATTGTCACAGCCCTTCATAATGTGCATATGCTAACTTAGACGTGTGACAAAACTTCTGCTTCTACTATAGTAATATTTTTATCCTTTTAAAAATATTTATTTTTGTATAGGCTGTTGAAAAGGGTCGAGACCCAACACCAAGTGAGTTACATTTGTACGTCCATACACATGGGCATGATGGAAAATCTTTTCTTGATGAGAAAGCTCGAATCGTGCATGTAAGTCTAATATGTTAATCTTATTTATTACAATGTAAAAAGAGTATGAAAAGTATCCTCTTTGTTGGTTAATTAAATACTCAACATTCTTAATTGTTTTAATCTCACTACTTATTACACCTCTTTTACAAGAAAGGTATTGTGAAATATTACATGAACAAACACAAACTCAATCTAATATTGATCAATGGAAAGTGTATTATGAAGCTGCGGGAGGGAAAAAGAAGAAAAGAGTATATGGTCTTGGATCTCAAGCAAAATGCTACTATGAACCGAATCTTAGTGGCTCTTCTGGATCAAATGTTTCATCGTCAATACCACCTTCGAGTGCTCAATCAGCATCAAACTTGGATGAGTTAGTGATGCGTTTGACTCCTGCACTAACAGAGCACATAATTCCTGT
Source organism: Nicotiana glauca (assembly GCA_026770625.1). NCBI lineage: Eukaryota > Viridiplantae > Streptophyta > Magnoliopsida > Solanales > Solanaceae > Nicotiana > Nicotiana glauca. The sequence goes on along the minus strand of MU679910.1, from coordinate 86,902 downwards.
GCTAGCTGATCATATGCTTCCAGTATTGACTGAGCGGGTGCGTGAAATGATTTTGTCACCCTCACTAACTTCAATGGACCACCCATCAGATGTGGTACGAACTATTCATGTTCCTCCTACTGCTACTGTTCATAGGGTTCATCTATCGATTTTAGATGATGACCTTAACCCCTGAGCCTCGTATTTGGAAGCTCTTTATTTTGAACTTTATTGTTGGTGTTAGGGATAATTTGCACATGTGACGACCCAAAGGGTCATCACCTATTTTAAATGAATTTTATACTTTCGAGGCCTTGAAAAACTTATTTAGAGTCACCTCGATTTGTGTGCGCAGTCTGGGCACGTAGCTGAAAAGCATAAATATGAAATTTTGTGAAAAATACTAAGTTTTGACATTAAAATGGATAAATTTTACTTTGGTCAACTTTTTGGGTAAACAGACCTAGACATGTGATTTGACGGTCCCGGAGAGTCCGTAGAAAAATTTAGGACGTGGGCGTATGTTTGGAATCGAGTTCCGAAGTCCGAAGCCCGAGAAATGAATTTTTAAGAAACATTGTTTTACGGAAATGTTTAAGAAAATTTAAAATGAAACTTGATTAGAAAGTGATGGTATCGGGCCCGTATTTTGGTTTCGACGTCCGGTACAGGTCGTATATATAGTTTAAGTCCTTTCTGTGAAGTTTGGTTAAAATCGGACATCGTTTGACTTGTTTCAGACTTGAAATCCTAAATTTGAAACTTGATGAAGTTTTGGAAAAATACTTGATTTTTGAGGTTTGATTCATTGTTTTGATGTTATTTTGGCAACTTGATCGCTCAGATAAGTTCGTATGATGTTGATGAGTTAGTGCATTTGTTTGGTTTGGAGCCCGAGGACTCGGGTGTATTTCGGATGTGTTTCGGGATAGTTTAGACTTAGAAAAGGTTGCAGAAAGTAGCAGTTCTGGTGTTCGATATTTAGTCCTATGTGATCGTATAGGCAGCCTCGCGATCGCATAGTGTAAGCTTCCAGGTGTCCAATTTTATTCTATGCGATTGTATAGATTCATACGCGATCACGTAGCTTAGACACAATTCATTCCATGCGATCACATCTTTCTTCCGCCATCGTAGTTCATTAAACCAAACCCGAAAAGGCGAAGTCCTTTCTTCTATGCGATCGTAATGCTTGGTTCGCGATCACAGAGACCAAGCTTCCCTTCCCCTATGCGATCGCATGACTTTCTTCGCGATCACATAGAGCATTTTTGCCCATTTAAATTTTTAAACTTCTGAAAACAGTAGCTATGGGGTTCATTAGAAATTTCACAAAACCTCTTCTTCTCCAAGCTCATAGGCGACCATTGAAGCGATTCTTCACCAAAACCTCTTGGGTTAGTAATTCTTAGCTTATTTTCTTCCAATTCCTTCAATATCTATTGAAATCCTAGGCCTAAAACATGTGATTTAAGGTAGAAAATTGGGTATTTGGGTAGAGTTAGGCTTTTTGATTTTTCTTGATTTAGACCTCATTTTTGGGGTCGAATTTGAAAACAAATCGGGCTCATGTGTGAATGGGAGATTTGATTTTGGTCCGAACCTCGTGTTTTGACCAAGCGGGCCTGGGGTCGATTTTTGAGTTTTTGGGAAATATGATGGAAAAGCTATAATTAGGCAGTGGGTTCGTGTTGTTTAGCATTTACTGATGTATTGAAGTCATTATTGTATATATACAATTGGTTTTGAGCCGAATTCGAGAGGAAAGGCGGTTATTGAGGATTGAATTGGTCGTGGAAGTTTGAGGTAAGTGTTTGGTCTAACCTTAGCTTGAGGTATTAGGAGTTGAGTCCTATTTGCTATGTGGTAATTGTCGAGTACGACATATAGGCATGGTGACGAGTATCTATATGTTGGTGTCTAGAATGACCGTGAGTCTTTAAATTGTGAATATCCTGATTTTATTGTATTTCTCTTGCCTTGGTGATGATTCCTATTTGTTATGAAAAGCTTGTGAAAGGAAATTGTGACCTATGAATATCGAGGAGCATTGGCTTAAGTTATATTATAACTGTGAACGTATATGAAATGGTTGAACCCTTCGGAGCATTGGCTCAAGTGGTAAAGTCAGATATTAAATAAAAGTGAAAAGAAGAGAAAGATTATTTAAATTGCTCCCTTGCCAGGATATTGTTGCTTATTGATTATTTCCCCTTGCCGGGACGTTAAGATTATTGATGTTGTACCCTTGCCGGGATTTAATTATTTAATTGTGTTCCCTTGCCGGGATTTCTATTATTGTTTTGTTTATTCCCTTGCCCTTGTTTGTGATTGTTGTTTGGGTGAGGAAGAGTGTTAAAGCACGAAGGGTGATGTCGTACATTGTTTGTTTATTGTGAGGAAAGATTGTAAAGCACGAAGGGTGATGCCGTGCATTGGTTGCTTATTGTGAGGAAAGAGAGTAAAGCACAAAGGGTGATGTCGTGCCGCACGATGTGCCATTCCATACCAATTCTATTGATTATATGTGAGGAAAGAGAGTAAAAGCACGAAGGGTGATGCCGTGCACGTTTTATTATATCATTGTTTGGGGAGGATGAGAGTAAAAGCACGAAGGGTGATGCCGTGCTTTTCATTGCTTGTGATTGTTGTTTGGGTGAGGAAGAGTGTTAAAGCATGAAGGGTGATGCCGTGCATTGTTTGTTTATTGTGAGGAAAGAGTGCAAAGCACGAAGGGTGATATCATGCATTGTTTGCTTATTGTGAGGAAAGAGAGTAAAAGCACGAAGGGTGATGCCGTGCACGTTTTATTATACCATTGTTTGGGGAGGATGAGAGTGAAAGCACGAAGGGTGATGCCGTGCACGTTTTATTATACCATTGTTTGGGGAGGATGAGAGTGAAAGCACGAAGGGTGATGCCGTGCTTTTCATTGCTAGTGATTGTTGTTTGGGTGAGGAAGAGTGTTAAAGCATGAAGGGTGATGCCGTGCATTGTTTGTTTATTGTGAGGAAAGAGTGCAAAGCACGAAGGGTGATATCATGCATTGTTTGCTTATTGTGAGGAAAGAGAGTAAAAGCACGAAGAGTGATGCCGTGCACATTTTATTATATCATTGGTTGGTGAGGATGAGAGTAAAAGTACGAAGGGTGATGCCGTGCACTTATTGCTTTCTGTTTCTTTATTAATGTCTGAGTTGTGTTGTTTACTTCGTTACTGGACGACTTTTACTTGAAATTGTTATTTCCCCCATAGAATGCTCCCCCTCCCATATTTATTACTTGTCTCTATATCTCGTTTCCGATGTGTGTGTGTGTGTGTATATATATATATAACTGCACAAGTTTATGTGGTTGTCCAGTCTAGCCTCGTCACTAGTTCGTCGGGGTTAGGTTAGGCACTTACCGGCATATGGGGTCGGTTGTACTGATACTACACTCTGTGCTTTTTTGTGCAGATCCATGTACCGGAGCAGCATGCAGTGCACAGTAGTAGTTCGGGGGCCAGCCTTTAGTCCATGAGATCCCGAGGTAGTCCTCCAGGCGTCTGCATGCCCGGCATCTCTTCTACCTATTTTGATGCACTGTTTCCTTTTGTATTCCGTGAATACTGTGACACCAGTTCTGGATAGAGGCATATGTGAATTTTCCTTATTATTTTGGTTTATTTCGTTTGAGTCTTTCGCTAAATTATGAATTCCGCTGTTGTTTAATTATTTATCCCTTGTTCATGAAATTGGTAAAAATGGATTTCAAACAAAATCATTTATGGATTCTAAATGTGTGGCTTGCCTAGCTTCTGTGAGTAGGCGCCATCACAACCCCTGAGGGTGGTAAATCCGGGTCGTGACAAGCTGGTATCAGAGCTCTAGGTTACAAAGATCTCACAACTCACAGACAAGCTCAGTAGAGTCCGGGGGATCGGTACATAGACGTCTATATTAATCCCCCAGAGGCTAAAGAGTTAGGAAAAGTTTCACATTTGTTCTTTCTGTTCGTGTGGTTTGGTTTCTCAATGCTAATTAAATTTCTAATTTGTTCTTTCGCAGATGGAGAGAACACGTGCTTCCTTATCTACTGATCAGTAGTTTGACCCCCAGGCAGCTCCCACTAGGGGTAGAGGGCCAGGCCGAGGCCGTGCCAGAGGTCGAGGTAGGGGCAGAGCTCAGCCCCGAGCAGCAGCACCAGTGGCAGAGCCTTAGGTTGATTTTGAAGAGGAGGTTCCGGCCCCAGCCCCAGCAGTTCCGGTGGTCCTAGAGGAGTTTATTGCTACCCCAGTTCTTCAGGATGCTCTGGTTTGATTGGTAGGTCTCATGGAGAGTGTCACCCAAGCAGGTTTGCTTCCTGTAGCACCAGTTGTCTCTCATGCTGGAGGAGGGGCCTAGACTCCTGCTGCTCGTACTCTGGAGCGGGTAGCTCCCCAGATTCAGACTTCATCAGTTCATCTAGTTGGAGCATCTCAATCAGGTGTGGTAGCCCAGGCCGGTAAAGGGGCAGCTATGTCTGTCGATGCTTTATGGAGATTGGATAGGTTCACCAAGCTCTTCACTACTACCTTCAGCAGTGCATCTACCAAGGATCCTCACGATTATCTGGATAGCTGCCACGAGGTTCTTCGGAACATGGGTATTGTTGAGACCAATGGGGTTGATTTCGCTACATTTTGCTTTTCTGGATCCGCCAAGACTTGGTGGAGGAATTATTGCTTAGCTAGACCAGCAAGGTCGCCAGCCTTGACCTGGGATTAGTTCACGCAACTATTTTTGGAGAAGTTTCTCCCTATTACACAGCTAGAGGCCTATCGGAGGCAGTTCGAGCGTCTCCAGCAAGGATCCATGACAGTCACATAGTACGAGACCAGGTTTATTGATTTGGCTTGCCATGCTCTTATTATACTTCCCACTGAGAGGGAGAGAGTGAGATGGTTTATTGATGGACTCATTCAGTCTATTCGTCTCCAGATGGCTAGAGAGGTTGGGAGCGAGATATCCTTTTAGGAGGCGGCTAATATGGACTGGAGAGTTGAGATGGTATTATCACAGGGGGGTGGTCATAGGGCAGACAAGAGACCCCGTCAGGCAGGCAGATTCAGTGGTACCTCGTCTGGAGGCAGAGATTTGTATGATAGGGGTCATCCTTCTAAGCCTTTCCAATAAGCCCTCTAGGTTTCTAACGGTGTCTAAGGTGACCGTAGTTCTCACGCGCACTATTCTGATCAATAGCCTTTCAGTGCACCGGCAGCTCCTATCAATGCACCGCCACTTTAGAGTTTCCATGGTGGTCATTCAGGTCGACAGGGCCAGCAGACTCAACAGCCAGCGGCTTATTACACTTTTGGTGACACGGATCATATTGCCAAATTTTGCCCTCGAGCACCGAGCAGTTATTAACACCAGGGTTCTCGTGCCATGGTTCAGGCACTAGGTGTTCCACAGCCCGCCCAGCCAGCTATAGGTGGGGGGTAGAGGTGCTAGAGGTGGAGGTAGAGGTGGATCTCAGATCGCAAGAGGTGGAGGATAGCCAGTAGCAGGCCGTCCCAGAGTGGTAGATCAGAGTGGTGGGGTCCAGCCCCAATGTTATGATCTTTAGGCTAGGCCCGAGGCAGAGGCTTCAGATGCGGTTATTACAGATACGGTTCTGGTTTGTGATAGGGATGCTTCCGTAATGTTTGATCCGGGGTCTACGTATTCGTGTGTGTTATCTTATTTTGCCCCGTACTTGGTCATGCCTAGGGATGCATTGGGTGTTCCTGTTTATGTGTCTACATCGGTAGGTGACTCTATTGTGGTCGAGTGAGTCCATTGTTCTTGTGTTGTGGTGATTGGGTGTCTTGAGACTCGTGTATATTTGTTGCTTTTAGACATGGTTGACTTTGATATTATATTGGGGATGGACTAGCTATCACCCTATCATGCTATCTTGGATTGCCATGCCAAGACTGTCACCTTAACTTTACCGGGTATGCCTCGTTTATAGTGGAGGGAGACTCCTAGTTATTCTACCCGCAGTTTTATATCGTATGTAAAGGCTCGGCGTATGGCCGAGAAGGGGTGTTTTGCCTATTTATCCTATGTTCGTGATTCTAGTGCTGAGCATCTCTCCATTGATTTTATGCCCGTTGTTTGTGAGTTTTCTGATGTTTTCCCTTCATACCTACCGGTATGCCACTCGACAGGGATATTGACTTCTGCATTGATCTGGTTTCGGGCACTCAGCCCATTTCTATCCTACCATATCGTATGGCCCCGCTAGAGTTGAAGGAGTTAAAGGAACAGTTGCAGGATTTGCTTGAGAAGGGTTTTATTAGACCCAGTGTTTCACCTAGGGGTGCGCCGGTATTATTTGTCGAGAAGAAGGATAGGTCAATGAGAATGTGTATTGATTACCGGCAATTGAACAAGGTAACGGTCAAGAATAAGTATCCACTGCCGAGGATTGATGATTTGTTCGACCAACTTCAGGGTTCTAGGGTATTTTCTAAGATTGACTTGCGATCTGGATTCCATCAGTTGAGTATTAAGGCATCTGATGTCCCTAAGATAGCTTTCCGCACTCGGTATGGGCATTATGAGTTCTTGGTTATGTCATTCGAGTTGACAAATGCCCCAACAGCTTTCATGGACTTGATGAACCGAGTGTTCGGGCCTTATTTGGACTCATTCGTGATAGTTTTCATTGATGATATATTGATATATTCCCGCAACCAGGAGGAGCACGAGCAGCACCTTAGAGTGGTTCTTAAGAATTTAAGATAATCGGTTATATGCTAAGTTCTCGAAGTGTGAATTCTGGTTGGGTTCAGTTGTATTTCTGGGTCATATTGAATCAGCAAAGGGTATTCAGGTGGACTCAAAGAAGATTGAGGCAGTCAAGAACTGGCTTAGACCAGCATCAGCTACAGAGATTCAGAGTTTCTTGGGGTTGGCAGGCTACTATGGACGGCTCGTGGAGGGGTTTTCATCTATTGTAGCCCCGATGACCAAATTGACCCAGAAGGGTGCCCAGTTCAAATGGTCGGATGAGTGTGAGGTGAGCTTTCAGAAGCTCAAGACAGCTCTGACTACGGCACCGGTGTTGGTTTTGCCCACAGGTTCAGGGCCTTATACAGTCTATTGTGATGTTTCTCGTGTTGGGTTTAGAGTAGTGTTGATGCAAGATGGCAAAGTTATTACCTATGCTTCGAGGCAGTTGAAGATTCATGAGAAGAACTATCCAGTGCATGATTTAGAGTTGGCAGCCATAGTTCACGCATTGAAGATTTTGAGGCATTATCTGTATGGCGTGGCATGTGAGATGGTCACTGATCACAAGAGTCTCCAGTACTTGTTCAAGAAAAAGGAGCTAAATTTGAGGCAGAGAAGGTGGTTGCAGTTGTTGAAAGATTATGATATCACTATCTTATATCACTCGGGAAAGACAATGTGGTGGCCGATGCTTTGAGTAGGAAGTCTGCCAGTATGGCAAGTCTTGCTTATATTCCGGTCGGTGAGAGACTACTTGCTTTAGATGTTCAGGCTTTAGCTAATCAGTTCGTGAGGCTGGATGTTTCTGAGCACAGTCGTGTGTTAGATTGCACGGTTTCCCATTCTTCATAATTGGAGCGTATCCATGATCGGTAGTATGACGATCCCCATTTGTGTGTCCTTAGAGACACGGTGTATCGCGGAGGTGCCAAGCAGGTTACCTTAGATGATAATGGAGTTTTGAGATTGCAGGGTCGAGTATGTGTGCCTACTATGGATGGGCTCCGAGAGTTGATTTTGGAGGAGGCCTATAGCTCCGGTACTCTATTCATTTGAGCTCCGCGAAGATGTATCAGGATTTACGGTAGCATTATTGGTGGCGCAGAATGAAGAAGGATATCGTAGCATATGTGGCTCGTTGTTTGAATTTTCAGCAGGTTAAGTACAAGCATCAGAGACCTGGTGGTTTATTTTAGAGGATTGAGCTTCTCGAGTGGAAGTGGGAGTGGATCACTATGGACTTTGTTACTGGACTTCCTCTGACTCAGAAGTAGTTTGACGTAGTTTGGGTCATTATTGATAGGCTGACCAAGTCAGCGCCTTTCATTCCTGTAGCAGTCTCCTATTCTTCCAAGAGGTTAGCTGAGATATATATTCGGGAGATTGTTCCCCTTCATGGTATGCCCGTATCTATCATTTTGGACCGGGGTACGCAGTTTACCTTACGCTTCTGGAGAGCCGTTCAGCGAGAGTTGGGCATACGGGTTGAGTTGAGCACAGCATTTCATCCCCAAACGGACAGTCAGTTCGAGCGGACTATTCAGATTATGGAAGATATGCTCCGAGCTTGTGTTATTAACTTTAGATTTTCGTGGGATCAGTTTTTGCCTTTAGCAGAGTTTACCTACAACAACAGCTACAAGTCGAGCATCCAAATGGCTCCTTATGACTCTTATATGGTAGGCGGTGTCAGTCTCCATTTGGATGGTTTGAGCCGGGAGAGGCTCGGTTGTTGTGTACGGATCTGGTTCAGGAGGCCTTGGACAAGGCGAGGATCATTCAGGATAGGCTTCGTTCAGCTCAGTCCAGGCAAAAGAGTTATGCAGACCGCAAGGTTCGAGAAGTGGCTTTTATGGTTGGTGAGCGGGTATTGCTCCGAGTGTCACCTATGAAGCGCGTAATGAGGTTTGGAAAGAAGGGCAAGCTTAGCCCTAGGTTCATTGGTCCGTTTTAGATTCTAGATCGAGTGGGAGAGGTGGCTTATAGAACTTCTTTGCCGCCGAGCTTATCAGCCATACATCCAGAGTTTCAGGTGTCCATGCTTCGGCGGTGTAACGGCGATCCATCCCACAAGTTAGATTTCAGCACTATCCAGTTGGACTAGGACTTGTCTTATGAGGAGGAGCCGGTAGTTATTCTAGACCGGCAGGTTCGTCAATTGAGATCTAAGAGTTTCCCTTCTGTTCGTGTTCAGTGGAGAGGTCGCCTCCTGAGGCATCAATGTGGGAGTCTGAGTCCGATATGTGGAGCCGTTATCCTCATCTTTTCCCCGACTGAGGTACTTCTTTCTTCTGTCCGTTTGAGGACGAACGGTTGTTTTAGAGGTAGAGAATGTGCTGACCCAAAGGGTCATCACCTGTTTTAAACGAATTCTATGCTTCCAAGTCTTGGAAAACCTCATTTAGAGTCGCCTCAATTTGCGTGCGCAATCCGGAGCACGTAGCCAGAAAGCTTAAATATGAAATTCTGTGAAAAATACTAAGTTTTGACATTAAAATGGATAAATTTGACTTTGATCAACTTTTGGATAAACGGACCGGGACCCGTGACTTGACGGTCCTGGAGGGTCCACAGGAAAATATGGGACGTGGGCGTTTGCCCAGAATCGAATTCTGAAGTCCCAAGCCCGAGAAATGAATTTTTAAGAAAAATTTGAAATGAAACTTGATTATAAAGCGATGGTATCAGGCCCGTATTTTGGTTCTGACGCACGGTACATGTCTTATATATAGTTTAACTCTTTTCTATGAAGTTTGGTTAAAATCGGACGTTGTTTGACGTGTTTCGGTCTTGAAATCCTAAATTTGAAACTTGATGAAGTTTTGGAAAAATACTTGATTTTTGAGGTTTGATTCATTGTTTTGATGTTATTTTGGCGACTTGATCGCTCGTATAAGTTCGTATGATGTTGATGAGTTAGTGCATGTATTTGGTTAGGAGCCCCAAGGGCTCGGGTGTATTTAGGATGTGTTTCGGGATGGTTTAGACTTAGAAAAAGTTGCAGAAAGTAGTCGTTCTGGTGTTTGATATTTAGTCCTATGCGATCGTATAGGCAGCCTTGCGATCGCATAGTGTAAGCTTCCAAGTGCCCAATTTTGTTCTATGCAATCGCATAGATTCATCCGCAATCGCGTAGCTTAGCCACAATTCATTCCATGCGATCGCATCTTTCTTTCGCGATCGCAGTTCACTAAACCAAACCTGAAAAGGCAAAGTCCTTTCTTCTATGCGATCGCAACGCTTAGTTCGCGATCGCAGAAACCAACCTTCCTTTCCCCTATGCGATCGCATGACCTCCTTCGCGATCACATAGAGCATTTTCGCCCAGTTAAATTTTTAAACTTCAAAAAATAGTAGCTACGAGATTCATTAGAAATTTCACAAAAACTCTTCTTCTCCAAGCTCTTAGGCGGCCATTGAAGCTATTCTTCACCAAAACCTCTTGGGTTAGTAATTCTTAGCTTATTTTCTTCCTATTCCTTCAATATCTATTGAAATCCTAGGCCTAAAACATATGATTTAAGGTAGTAAATTGGGTATTTGGGTAGAGTTAGGGCTTTTTGATTTGTCTTGATTTAGACCTCATTTTGGGGTCGAATTTGAAAACAAATTATATATTCGGGCTCGTGGGTGAATGGATAATTTGATTTTGGTCCGAACCTCGTGTATAGAAAAGATATAATTAGGCATTGGGTTCTTGTTTTTGGTATTTATTGATGTATTGAAGTCATTATTGTATAGATACAATTGATTTGGAACCGAATTCAAGAGGAAAGGCGGTTATTGAGAATTGAATTGGCTGTGGAAGTTTGAGGTAAGTGTCTGGTCTAACCTTAGCTTGAGGGATTAGGAGTTGAGTCCTATTTGCTATGTGGTAATTGTCGATTACGGCGTATAGGCATGGTGACGAGTATCTATACGTTGGTGTCTAGCATGACCATGAGTCTTTAAATTGTGAATATCTTGATTTCGTTGTATTTCTCTTGACTTGGGAATGATTCCTATTTGTTGTGAAAAGCTTGTGAAAGGAAATTGTGACCTATGAACATCGAGGAGCATTGGCTCAATTTATATTACAATTGTGAACGTATATGAAATGATTGAACCCTTTGGAGCATTGGCTCAATTGGTAAAGTAAGATATGAAATAAAAGTGTAAGGAAGAGAAATAGTATTTAAATTGCTCCCTTGCCGGGATATTGTTGCTTATTGATTATTTTCCCTCGCCGGGACGTTGAGATTATTGATATTGTACCCTTGCTGGGATTTAATTGTTTAATTGTGTTCCCTTACCGGAATTTCTATTATTATTTTGTTTATTCCCTTGCCCCTTGTTTGTGATTGTTGTTTGGGTGAGAAGAGTGTTAAAGCACGAAGGGTGATGTCGTGCATTGTTTGTTTATTGTGAGGAAAGAGTGTAAAACACGAAGGGTGATGTCGTGCATTGTTTGCTTATTGTGAGGAAAGAGAGTAAAGCACGAAGGGTGATGTCGTGCCGCACGATGTACCATTCAGTTCCAATTCTATTGATTATATGTGACGAAAGAGAGTAAAAGCACGAAGGATGATGTCGTGCACGTTTTATTATATCATTGCTTGGTGAGGATGAGAGTAAAAGCACGAAGGGTAATGTCACGCACTTCTTACTTTCTGTTTTTGAGTTGTGTTGTTTCCTTCGTTACTGGACGACTTTTACTTGAAATTGTTATTTCCCCCATAGCATGCTCCCCCTCTCATATCGACTACTTGTCTTTGTATCTCGTTTCCGTTGTTGTATATATATAACTGCACAGGTTTATGTGGTAGTCCGGTCTAGCCTCGTCACTACTTCACCGGGGTTAGGCTAGGCAGTTACCAGCACATGGGATCGGTTGTACTGATACTACACTCTGTGCTCTTTTGCACAGATCCAGGTACTGGAGCAGCATACGGTGTGCAGCAGTAGTCTAGGTGGGCAGCCTTCAGTCCACGAGGTCCCGAGGTAGTCCTGCAAGCGTCCGTGGGCCTGGCATCTCTTCTGCCTATTTTGATGCACTGTTTCCTCTTGTATTCGAGACAGATTTCATTTTCTTGTTTCAGACATTTGTGTGTAGTACTCTTAGATAGTCTGTGAATGTTGTGACACCAGTTCTGGGTAGAGGCATATGTGGATTTTCCTTATTATTTTGGTTTACTTCGTTTAAGTCTTCTGCTAAATTATGAATTCCGTTGTTGTTTAATTATTTATCCCCTGTTCATTAAATTGGTAAAAATGGATTTCAAACAAAAGCATTTATGGATTCTAAATGTGTGGCATGCCTAGCTTCTACGAGTAGGCGCCATCAAGATCCCCGAGGGTGGGAAATCCGGATCGTGACAACACCTTTTTGGTTTGGAAGCTTTTTGTTTTGAACTTTATTGTTGGTGTTAGGGATTCGCACCTTTTTTTGTTTGAACTTTATTAATGGTGTTAGGGATAACTCGAACTTAATTGTATTATCTATATGCATTTTGATATCATTTTGGACCTTGAAGTATGTTAATTTGTATGAATTTTAGTTATTACTAAGGATATTTTTTAATTTACATACAATGTGCATGAGCAGAGAAATAAAATATTTAATAAAAAAGACCTAAAAGGGAAAAATATTGCAACAGATATTTTTTTGTAAAAAAATAAATATATAAAATAACATTGCAACAAACGATTTTGGTCGCCGAATGAAAAGCTGAAATGAGCTCAAAATATTGGAGACGGATTAGCGACCGACTTTCTGTCGCAAAAGTATGCCAAACAACGAAATGCATGGTGAATTTAGCGACACAATTTTCTAATAAAGCGACAAAAATTCTGTCGCAAAATGTAGCAACGGATATTGTTCGTCGCTAGAACGTCACTAATATTATGACGGATTCCATTTTTCCATCGCAAAGAGCTTAGCAACGAGCAAATCAGCAACAAATGCTAATCCGTCGCTAATCTGTCGCTAACCCTAATTAGCGACGGAAAAAGGCCCTTTAGCGATGGATTTGGGTCGTCATTAAATGCAGTTTTTTTTGTAATGGGGGGTTATAATTGATAGGCTGACCAAGTCAGCACATTTAATTCCGGTAGCAGTCTCATATTCTTTCGAGAGGTTAGCTGAGATCTACATCCAGGATATTGTTCGTCTTCATGGTGTGCCCGTGTCTATCATTTTGGATCGAGGTACGCAGTTTACCTCAGATTTTTGGAGAGCAGTTCAGCGAGAGTTGGGCACACGGATTGAATTGAGCATAGTGTTTCATCCTCAGACGGACGGGCAGTTCGAGCGGACTATTCAGATTTTGGAGGATATGCTCCGAGCTTGTGTCATTGACTTTGGAGGCTCGTGGGATCAGATTTTACCTTTAGCAGAGTTTACCTACAACAATAGCTACTATCGAGTATTCAGATGGCAACTTATGAGGCTTTGTATGGTAGGCAGTGTCGGTCGCCGGTTGGATCGTTCGAGTCGGGGGAGGGTCAATTGTTGGGTGCAGATCTAGTACAAGATGCCTTGGACAAGGTAAGGATTATTCAAGATAGGATTCGGACAGCTCAGTCCAGGCAAAAGAGTTATGCCGACAGTAAGGTTCGTGATTTGGCTTTCATGGTCATTGAGCGGGATTTGCTTCGAGTGTCGCCTATGAAGGGCGTAATGAGATTTGGGAAGAAGGGCAAGCTTAGCCCTAGGTTCATTGGGTCGTTTAAGATTCTTAATCGAGTGGGAGAGGTGGCTTACAGACTTGCGTTGCTGCTGAGCTTATCAGTCGTGCATCTGGTGTTTCATGTGTCCACGTTTCGAAAGTATCACGGCGATCCATCCCATGTTTTAGATTTCAGCATTGTCCAGTTGGACACAGACTTGTCTTATGAGGAGTAGCCGGTAGCTATTCTAGACCGGTAGGTTCGTCAGTTGAGATCGAAGAGTTTTCCTTCTATTCGTGTTCAGTGGAGAGGTCAGCTTGCTAAGGTATCGACCTGGGAGTCCAAGTCCGATATGCAGAGCCGTTATCCCCATTTTTTTCCGGACTTAGGTACTTCCTTCTTATGTCCGTTCGAGGACGAACAGTTGTTTTAGAGGTGGAGAATGTGATGACCCAAAAGTTCATCACTTATTTTAGAAATAAATTCTGCATTCCGAGGCCTTAAAAACCTCTTTCGGCATCACCTCAATTTGCGTGCACAGTCCGGGCGCGTAGACGAAAAGCCATTTTGTGAAAATCTGTAAAAAAATGATGAATTTTGAGTTAAAATTAAATTTAAATTGACTCCGGTCAATATTTTGGGTAAACGGATCCGGACCCGTAATTTGACGGCCCGAAGGCTCCGTAGGAAAATAAGGGACTTGGGCGTATGCCCAGAGTCGAATTCCGAGGTCCCAAGCCCGAGAAATAAATTGTTTAAAGAAAATTATTTTCTAGAATATTTGTGAGTTTTGGAAATGAAATGAGTTTAAAACTTGATGGTATCGGGTCTGTATTTTGGTTTCGGAGTCCCGTACAGGCCTTATATGTGATTTAAGATGAGTCTATAAAATTGATAAGAAATGGGCTGGAAATGACGTGAATCAGACTGTATTTGAGAAAAATGGAAAATTGGAAGTTCTTATGTGATTTCATGATTTTGGTGATAAATTCATAGTTATTGATGTTGTTTTGGTAATTTGAATGCACCAGTAAGTCGTAGGGTATTTTTGAGGTACTGTACATGTTTGGTTTGAATCCCCGAAGGCTCGGGTGAGTTTCGGATAGGTCTCGAGAGGTTTTTAAACTTATGGAAATTGCAGGTTTTTATTGTCTCAGTGCACATGGGTTTTGTTCTTCGCGTTCACGTGGTGCCACTCGCGAACGCGTAAGGCAAATTCCTCAGGTGCTAGTTTTCTTCGTCGCGAACGCGAAGCCTGGGACGCGAACGCGAGGCTGAGGGGGGAGTACCCTTCACGAATGCGTCCAGGAACTCGCAAACGCGTAAGGCAATTGGCCTGGGGGTGAGGTTCTCACTTGTTCTATGCGAACGCGAAGGCTCGAGGAGTCAAAGCTACGTGAACACGAGCCTAAGGTCGGGAACACGTAGGTCACCTAGGCCTAACTCATCGCGAACGCAATGAAGGCCTGTCCAGTTATTTTAAAACAGAAGCAAAAATGGGACTTAACAAAAATTTCATAACTTCTTCTTCCAAAAATTTCATTTTCTTTAATTTCTATTAACACTCATTAGATTTCTAGGCCTAAATCATGTGCTTAAGGGTAGAAAATTAGGAATTTGGGTAGAGTTAGGATTTTTTGTATAATTGGTATTTAGACCTCGTTTTGGGGTCGAATTTTGAAACTAATTACATATTCGGGCTGGTGGGTAAATGGGTGATCGGGTTTTGTTTCGAACCTTGTATTTTGACCAAGCGGACCCGGGGTCAATTTTTGGCATTTTGGGGAGAATGATAGGAAATTTATAATTAAACATTGGAATTGGATTGTTTTGCGTTTATTGATGTTATTAAGCCGATTATGTCTAGATACGATTTATTTGGAGCCAAATTCAACAGGAAAAGCGGTGTTTGAGGCTTGAGTTGGCCATGAAAGTTCGAGGTAAGTGCTTGGTCTAATCTTAGCTTGAGAGATTAGGAGTCGAGTATTACGTGTTAACTGTGGAGTACGACGTATAGGCATGGTGACGAATATCTATACATCGGTATCAAGCATGCCCGTGAGTCTTGTATTGTAATTGTTATGAATCCGTTGTGATTCATTGTGCTTCATATGAGAATTTTTATTACTATTCCCTTGATGGAGTATTATTATCATCACTGTTCCCTTACCGGAATATTATTATCATTACTGTTTCCTTGGCGGGATGTTATTATCTTTACTGTTCCCTTGACGAGATGCTTGTTTTAATATTATTGTACCCTTGCCGGAATTCTTTGATTGGTGTTGATAAAAGAAATGGGAACGGGTTGCATACCTGCAACGGTAATATATGAAATGGGAGCGGGTTGCACGCCTGCGACGGTAATATATGCAATGGAAGCAGGTTGCACGCCTGCAACAGTGATAGATGAAATGGGAGCAGGTTGCACGTCTGCAATAGTGATATATGAAATGGGATCGGGTTGCACGCCTGCAACAGTAATATATGAAATAGTATCGGGTTGCACGCCTGCAACGGTATCATATGAAATGGGATCGGGTTGCCCGCCTGCAACGGTATTATGTGTGTACTTGTTCTTCTATTTCCTTATTTTGCTGGTAATTGTTTTAGGGCATTTCTTATATTTCTCTGCATTTGTTCTGTTGTTATCTGTTACTCCCCGTAGCATGTTTCCCCCGCCCAACTTTAGTTGTAATTTTCTGTTTCTATTTCTGTTGTATATGATTTAACTGAACAAGTTTATTTCATAGTCCTAGCTTCGTCACTACTTCACCGAGGTTAGGTTGGGCACGTATCAGCACATGGGGTCGGTTGTGCTGATACTATACTCTGCACTATGTGCTGATACCGATATCGGAGCATTTGGACCGCAGTGAGCGTGTTGTCTTCAGTCCATACAGGCGACCCGAGGTAGTCCTGCAGACGTCCGCGGGCCTTGGCGCATCCTCCTATCTTATCTCTTGCTGTTTTTTTTATTCAGGTACTTTGTATTTCATTCTGACCTTGTTTGTAGTATTCTTAGACTGTCTGTGAAGCTGTGACTCCAGTTCTGGGTAGATTTGCTTAAACGGTTGTATTGGACATACTCAGTAGTTTTACTATTTTCTTCCGCTTGTTATAATTTTCGTTGTATTTAAATTATTGCTCATAATTGCTAAAGGATAAAAAGGTAAATTTATTAAGTAGTCGGCTTGCCTAGCTCACATTAGTAGGTGCTATCACGACTCCCGAGGGTGAAAAATCCGGGTCGTGACAATTAAAAAATTTACTTTTTAACGTCAATTAATAATGAAATTGATTATATTAATTTTTACTATCTTTTTATTTGTTCATTGAAACTATAATAGATATTCCGAGATTATATACTCCAAAGACAATTTTAGAATAAAAGTTAATTTTTTTTAATAGATAAAAAAATTAAATATTATAGACCACAAAAAAAATTTGAAAAATCAATTAAAATTGATAGGAGGAAGTATAATTTTTTCACGGTTAAAGGAGTGGTGAAATGAATGGGATAATTTCACCTGCAAAGAGTATTCGCTTTGAGCCTCGGAATTAATGGAGAAACTCCTTAGTGCTTTCCTTTAATGAGTTAACGTATCATAAATTTAAATTAATCGGGTCAGTAAATAAGATTATAATAAATTTAAAATTTCTTTTGAAATGTTATAGAGAGAGGGTAGGGGGTTGAGTGTGGATCATCCACCCTTTCTTATCATTCCTTTTTTGCTTAATCAATCATTGTGTGAATTTTATAAATTTTGATATTGTTGTGTAAGTGTCAAATGAAGTGGGTAAAATCATTTACTCATTGTTGCTAAGTAGTTAGGTTGGATTAATTTTTGTAGTACCTAATAATGCATGTGGTGTGTCATTTCAAGATAAGTTTGTTATTTTACTACTATTATATTTTTTTCAATTGCATTAATTATAATATACGTCAATTGTTACCAACTATTACATACCAAAAACTGATATTTCTAGATACTTTGCCATTCTCAGTTGTCCTACCTTATGTTTTACTCAACAGCCATATATGGTTGTTGAGGTGAATATATTAAAGTTTGTAGAATATATAGCAGGCGTTTGCACATAAAAGTTGTAATTTTTGAAAAAAATGTGGTATTTGGAAAAGTTAAAAACTGTTGTTTGGAATTTGAAATTATGTTTGGACATGTAATCCACTTGTAAAAATATTGCAATTTTGTGAGTGGAGAAACAAAAATTTCTAAATTTTTTTTGGAAAACTCATTTTCGAAAAAAATTCCAAAATTTTTTTCCAAAAACTTGCAAAATTTTATGGACAAAAATATTTTTGAAAAAAAAATTCTAAAAATTCTAAAAACATATCTAGGAACAAGCAGGTCCATAGTTTCCCTGAATAATAAAGGTAAACATATTCTTTTACATTGATGTTTCTAAATTTTATCCACCAAGTATATCCATTCAATTATATATATATATATATATATATATATATATATATATATAT
>MU679910.1:50047-68106 GCA_026770625.1 Nicotiana glauca | reverse complement strand
ATACTATTTTAATACCAGAAAAGTAAATCTTTCTATGTATAGTATAAAGAAAATTGAAATCCATTCAATACATTATAGTAGACGTACAAATAAAAAGATAAAGATACCAAATCCATTATAAAAGAGATAACTGGCTACCCCTTTCATTTGAATATCTAGCCAAAAAGAAAGAGGAGAAAAAAATTTTTGCTAGATGTTTATGCCAAATCAAATTAATTTATCATAGTTTAGTGATTTAATAATATATATATATATATATATATATATATATATATATATATATATATATATATATATTAACTATAAAAGCCAAGTTTTTCATAATCAATTTTTATTTTATTATATTATATGTTCTATATAACAACACTTCAATATAACATTCAAAAATATTCGGAACAGACGAGGCTGTTATAGGAAGATTAATATATGGTTGATTATAGGACAAAACTGAGAATGGCAAAGTATCTAGAAATATCAGAAGAGGAAGATTAATATAGCGTGTGTTCAAGAGACTAGGTGGGTCGGATCAAGGGCGAAAAATGCGGATGGGTATAAGTTGTGGTACTCTAGAGTCCTAAGGGGTAAGAATGGAGTGGATATCTTGGTAGATAGCCATCTTAGAGAGTCGGTGGTAGAGGTCAGGCGGGTGAATGATAGATTAATGACTATTAAGTTGGTGGTGGGTGAGTGTACTTTAAATGTCGTTAGCACGTACACGGCGCAAGCAGGCTTGGATGAGAAGATTAAAAGGCGATTTTGGAAGGAGTTGGATGAGATCGTTCGTAGTATCCCGCTTTCCGAGAGGTTATTCATAGGAGGAGATTTCAATGGTCATATTGGGTCGTCTATGATAAGTTGGGATTTTACCATGTTTTATACCCCTACTTGCTATTTCTTTGGTTATAAATTGCTACAAAATAGTCCTAAAAGGCTCACAAGTTGTGCTTGATTGCAGGTTTGAACGACAAAGCGACAAATTTCGAAGATCGTCCCAAAATGGAGTGAAACCTGCTCAAGTGTCAAAGACTAAGTGAAATGAGGAAAAGAGGGCCTAGTGTGGACCGCGCAAGAGTGAATGCGGCCGCACTAGGAGATTCAGAGACTTGGAATTCTCAAGCTGGAGGCAACGCGGGCGGAGTACAAATTGCGCGGTCCGCGGTCAGACTTTGCGGCTGCGCTACCTTTTTGTGCGGTCCGCGGACATGAGGTTCAGAAACAAAAAATTTGGAGATTAAAGCCACGTGTCGCGCTTCTCTTTTGCGTGGTCCACGTGAATGAGATTCAGAGAGCTGAGATTTTACCCACTTCAAGTAATGCGCTCCGCGTTCCTTTATGTGCGGCCACGCCAACTACCACCGCGGCCGCGGTGCACTTTCTCGCGGTCCGCGGTCCTTAACTTCAGAGAAGCTGAAATCACAAGTCCAAGAGCCAGCGCGGCCGCGGTCCTTTTTGCGCATTCCGCGCTGACCCCGCAGGGGTATTTTTATCCAGTTTTTCCAGCCTAGTATAAATACAATATTTTATCATTTTTAGGTTAAATTTTAATTTCTGAAACGCAGCTGTGCACCTGGGAATGAGATTGTAGCCATTTTTGGCACTTTTGCTCTTTATTAACGATAGATATTTGTAGATTCTTCTTAGTAATTAATTAATACGTTTAGTTCCTCATCTATTTCTTCTATTTTTTCTTTAATTATGTGTTGCTAAACCCATTAGCTAGGGTTGTGGCTCAACCCTAGTGTGGGTAATTGATGGGTGTTGCCATTTAGGGTTAGATTGATATTGGGTGTTTGTTATTTGGGTTGATTTTATGTTTCAATTTCGAATTTGTGGTTGCAAACATATATTCAAGCTTAGTGGGTTTAAATCTTCTTGAGAAAGAGAGTCTATGACCCCAAAATAGACCCAACAATGAATTGGGATGGACCCATGAGAAATGGTAGTCCCAATTAACGGGTTAAATCTCGAGAGAGTAATCACCCTACTTGAACCCTAGTTGCTTGGTCTAATTGGCCTACCCAATTGGTCTTGAGAGAGCCAATTGGGCAAAATCATTCTTTCTACCGAGAAATGTGAGAATTGGTACAATTGTGCAACAGTTATAGCATAAGCCCCAAATATATCAATCTACCCTTAGTTACTTCTACCAGTCGATTAGCCACCTAGGTAGTGTCACGACCCTAGTACCTTTCTCTATATTAAATACAATTTAGCAATATTCTCATAGCATAATTTAGTTTTAATCATTAGTTTCATAATATTAGTTATAAAAATAAAGAAAACCAAAAATGTTTGAAGTGATATTAGAAGCACATCCGCATCTCTAGACTAGACAGACAATACAACTCCACTACTAGCTCCCTATGGAAATTCGATCCCGAACCACTATTCGGGTAAAAGCTATTGCGACCCGCTCTTCCTAACTTGGTGTAGTGTTGAGTCGGCAGCGATCACTTTTTGGCGCCGTTGCCGGGGAGCTTACGGTGTTGACTATTTGTTTAGCTAGTTTTGCGTTTTGCTTCTCTTTCCTTCTTGTTTACTAATTTTGTGTGTGTCGATCAATCAGGTACTATGTCTTTAAATGCTAATAACCCTCTTGGCAATGCCATGGCGGGGGAGGAGGTTGAAGATATTGATCAAGATGAGCTTCCATTACTTCAAGCTCCACGTAGAGGTAGAAATGCCAATGCAAATGCTAATCTGAATAAGAATATTCCAGACCCTCCTCCGCCACCGCTAAGAGTGGTCCCAAGAGTTCTTCCTAATCAAGGATACGTCAGTGCTATTGTTCCTCCCCGAATCCGGGCGGGGAACTTTCAAATGACAAATGTCATGTTGACCTTGCTCGAGCAAAGAGGGTATTTTACAGGCGCCTCCGATCAAAATGCATACAAGAACTTGAAGGGGTTCGTTGATACATGTTGGGGTAGCAAGCAAACAAATGTATCTGAGGATGCGTTGAGATTGAGGCTTTTCTAGTTTTCTCTTCGGGGTAAACCGTTGGATTGGTTAGAAAGGCTCCTCAATCATTCTATCTCCACACGGGATGAATTAGCGGATAAATTTATTGCCAAGTTCTTTTTTTCCAAGTCATATAGCGGCTCTTCGGGATGAAATTCTAGCCTTGAAGCAAGAGCCAACGGAACCTTTGAACGAGAAATGGAAAAGATATAGAACAATGGTGAAGGATTGCCCTAATAACGATATGACCGAGGCAATGATACAACAAACTTTTTATCGGGGCATCAACACCACGAATCAGTGCAGTGTGAACCAATTAGCCGGAGGGAACTTCATGAAACTTTCTTACCAAGAAACATGTGATGTACTTGATGAAATGGCCGACATCTCTTCAGCATGGCAAAGTCGAGCAAATGTGCCCCAAGGTGACCCCACGATCATCCATTTGCACAAGGAATTGCATGATCATGGCCAAGCTATTGCCGAGCTTACAACAATTATGAATCAATTGGCGAAGGCACAATTGCAACAGGTCCAAAACCCGTGCCAAGTCAATGCAATGGAAGGTGTTTCTATGTTGAAAAGGAGGCAAAGAGGGAAACAACAACCTCAAGGTAATTGTGAGCAATTTGACAACAACAATGATGGTGGTGGTTATTCGAATGAGTGCTATGATGAGCAAAGCGAGAAATGTCAATATGTCAATAACTACCAAGGGAATAGAGGAAATTAAGGAAATTAACAATGGTGTGCCCAAGGAAATTGGGGCAATCAACAAGGCGGCGGTAATTGGAATAATAACAACCAACAACAAGATGGTGGCAATTGGAACAACAACAATCAAAACAACAATTGGTGTAACCAAGGTAACAATCAGGGAAATTGGAATGGGAACAATAATAATTGGAGCAACAACAACAACAATCAAGGAGGGTGGAATAATAGCGGAAATCAAGGCAACCGGGGGAAAGGCTTTCAAAGGCCCCCCCATGTACCAACAACCAAACAATCCACCTCCCTTTCAATATCAAGGGTCTAGTTCTTCAGGTAGTGATATGGGGAGAATAGAAATGATGTTCGAACAAATGATGAAGAAGAACCAAGACTCCGATGCTCAATTGGCTTCTCATAACACCTCTATTCGGAATTTGGAGGTGCAACTTGGCCAAATCTCTCAATCGTTGAATACTCGACCTAAGGTTTCTCTACCAAGTGATACAGTAGTGAACCCGAAAGGGGGTAACAATCATGTGATGGCAGTTACAACAAGAAGCAGAAGAGGCGGTGATGTGCATGCCTCGAATGAAAATCAAGTTTTGAATGACGAAGTTGAGTTGCATGATGATAATGTGCCTTTGAATGTTGATGATATGGTTGAACCAAATGTGACCAATGATGTGCAGATTGATATTGATGATGAGGCTGGGGTAGAGACTCAAGATGCCATGAACCCGTCTAGGGAACACGTTATTGACATGCCCGAGCCGGTTGTATAAAAGGACAAGGCATCATTGGTGGAGGCACTTGAACAAATGCCGGGATACGCAAAGTTTATGAAGGATTTGGTAACTAAGAAGAGGTCGATGGTGTGTGAAACAATTAAAATGACGCATCAAGTGAGTTCTATAGTGCATTCTATGGCCCCGAAACTTGAAGACCCCGGAGCTTTTACTATCCCTTGCACTATCAGTAGTGTAGATTTTTCCAAAGCCCTTTGTGACTTTGGGGATAACATTAACTTGATGCCTTATTCGGTCTTCAATACTTTGGGAATCGGTCAACCTAGGCCAACCTCCATGAGACTTCAAATGGTGGATCGATCGATGAAGTGACCCTTGGGCATAATTGATGATGTTCTTATTCGTGTTGATAAATTTATATTACCGGCCGACTTTGTCATATTGGATTGTGAGGTGGACTTTGAAGTGCCGATTATTCTTGGAATACCTTTCCTAGATACGGGGAAGTCATTGGTTGATGTTGAAGCGGGAGAATTGACATTCCGAGTGGGAGATGAGAAGGTGGTATTCCATGTGTGCAAATTAACGAGACAACCCAATAGCATGGAAGTGTGTTCATTTGTGGACATTTTCTCAGTTGTGATAGTGGATGACACAAGTTCCATGATAAATGTCGAAGATCCTCTTGAGGCCGTGCTTGTTAACATGGATGTCAATGATGATACCAATCGAGTGGAGTGAGTAAATGCATTGCATGGTATGGGTTCATATTCATATGAGCCTAGAAAGTTATATTTGGATCTTGAAAACCTTAAAACTCCACCAACCAAGCCATCGATTGAGGAGCCACTAGTGTTGGAGTTGAAGCCACTTCCTCCACACCTCAGGTATGAATTTTTGGGCTCTAATTCAACTCTTCCTGTTATTCTTTCTTCTTGCCTTACTAACTTGCAGGTTGAGGCCACTTTAGAGGTGCTTCAAAAGCAAAAACAGGCAATAGGATGGACTCTAGCGGACATTCGGGGGATAAGCCCCGCATTTTGAATTCATAAAATCATCTTGGAGGAGGATTCAAGGCCTTAACTTGAACATCAAAGAAGACTAAATGAGGCAATGCAAGAAGTAGTAAAGAAAGAGGTTATCAAGTGGCTTGATGCCGGTGTGGTTTATCCATCTTCGACAGCTCATAGACCTCTCCGGTCCAATGTGTGCCAAAGAAAGGTGGGATGACGGTAGTGACAAATGACAATAATGAGCTTATTCCCACTCAGACCATTCCTGGATGGAGAGTTTGTATGGACTACCGGAAGCTCAACAAGGTGACCCGCAAGGATCATTTCCCCTTACCATTCCTTGATCAAATGCTTGATCGTCTTGCGGGGTAAGCTTTCTATTGATTTTTGGATGGGTACTCGGGCTATAATCAAATCTTAATTGCCCCGGAGGACCAAGAGAAGACCACTTTTACATGCCCCTACGATATATTTGCTTTCTCCCGGATGCCATTCGGGTTGTGTAATGCTTCGGTGACCTTCCAACGTTGCATGATGGCTATTTTCACCGACATGGTGGAAGACATATTGGAGGTCTTTATGGATGACTTTAGTGGGGATGGTGACTCCTTTGAAGAATGTTTGGTAAATTTGGATAGAGTCCTGGCTCGATGTGAAGAAACTAACCTTGTTCTCAATTGGGAAAAATGCCATTTTATGGTAGAAGAAGGTATAGTGTTGGGTCACAAGATCTCGAAGCGGGGAATTGAAGTTGATAAGGACAAGATCGAGGTCATTTCGAGGCTTCATCCCCCTACTTCTATCAAAGGGGTGAGAAGTTTTCTTGGGCATTCTGGTTCTACCGGTGGTTCATCAAAGATTTCTCGAAGGTTGTGAATCCATTTTGCAAGTTGCTAGAGAAAGATTCCAAGACTGTTTTTGATGAAAAATGCATAGAGGCCTTTGAACTTTTAAAGTACAAGTTGACCTCAACTCCTATCATCACCGCACCTAATTGGATTTTGCACTTTGAACTAATGTGTGATGCAAGTGACGTTGCGGTAGGGGCACTATTAGGTCAAAGAATTAGTAAAATGTTCCATCCCGTGACTATGCAAGCAAAACTATGAATGAAGCTCAGCGGAATTACATGGTGACGGAGAAGGAATTGTTGGCAATTGTATTTTCCATGGAAAAATTTCGGCCTTAACTTATGGAGGCCAAGGTGATTGTGCACACGGACCATGCCGCCCTTAGGTATTTGATATCCAAGAAGGATTCCAAGGCGATATTGATGAGATGGGTGCTACTTCTTCAAGAATTTGACTTAGAAATAGTGGACCGGAAGGGAAGTGAGAATCAAGTTACGGACCATTTGTCCCGGTTGGAGGAAGAAGGGAGGCCATGTGATGGCCTTGAAATAAATGATGCATTCCCCGATGAGCAACCTCTTTCCGTGTCTTAGTGTGACATTCCATGGTTCGCGGACATCGCCAACTTTATTTTGATCGGAATTGTCCCGTGTGAGCTCTCTTCCAACCAAACGAAGAAACTCAAACTGGATAATTTGGATTTTTATTGGGATGAGCCTTGTTTAAAATTTGCACGGATGGTGTGATTAGAAGATGTGTCCCGGAAGGTGAACAATTGAGCATATTGGAGTCTTGTCACTCCTCTCCCTATGGTGGCCATCATGGAGGGGTGAGGACGGCTTTAAAGGTCTTGAGTTGTGGTTTCTATTGGTCGACTCTATTTAAGGATGCTAGTGATTTGGTAAAGATATATGGTGCATGCCAAAGAGCCAGCGGAATTTAAAAAATAGATGAGATGTCACTTAATACGAGTCTCGAGGTGGATATTTTTTATATTTGGGGCGTCGATTTCATGGGTACTTTCGTGAGCTCTTGTGGGAACACCTATATTATCGTGGTGGTGGACTATGTCTCACAGTGGGTTGAAGTCGTGGCTTTACCTAACAATGAAGCTCGGAGTGTTGTGGCATTCTTGAAAAAGAGTATATTCACAAGGTTTGGCACCCCTCGTGCTATCATTAGTGATGGGGGGTCTCACTTTTGCAACAAGGCTTTCAACTCATTGCTTTCTAAGTATGGAGTAAATCACAAAGTGACCACCCCTATCATCCTCAAGCTAATGGTCAAGTGGAAGTCTCCAACTGAGAAATAAAGAGTATCTTGTCCAAGACGGTAAATGCTAAAAGGACCAATTGGTCGAAGAAATTAGATGATACTCTTTGGGCCTATAAGACGGCTTACAAGACCCCAAATGATATGTCTCCGTACCGATTGGTGTTTGGTAAAGCTTTCCATCTTCCGATGGAATTGGAGCACAAGGCTATATGGGCCTTGAGGAAGTTGAACTTGGAATGGGATTTTGCGGCGAATCTCCGTGTTGAGCAACTAAATGAGCTTGATGAGTTTAGATTTCATGCCTACTCCAGCTCGTCCTTGTATAAGGACGAGATGAAGTATCTTCACGACAAATATGCTCGGGGAAAGGAATTCAAGGTTGGTTATATGGTTCTTCTTTTCAACTCCCGGTTGAGATTATTTTCGGGAAAGCTCAAGTCAAAGTGGAGTGGGCCATTTGAAGTTGTATGTGTGACTCCTTTTAGTGCTCTTGATCTTAATAACAAGAATGGTGAAGTTTTCCGGGTCAATGGGCATCGTGTCAAGCATTATTTGGGGAAGTTTGATAACAGCCACGTGGTGGCACTCATTCATTTGAAGTGATGTGATGGTAACATGCGTCGTGCCGCGACGTTAAATCATGCACTTCTTGAGAGGCAACCCATGTCTTTTTCTTTCTCTTTGATTTTCTTTGTAGCTTAGGATTTTTGAGCTAATTGTTTGTGAGATGTTGCAGGGATTGTGTTGAAGCAGCGCAAAACAAAAAGGAAAAAAATTGCAATCTCTAAAGTTTGCCAGTGTGGCCGCGGTGTATTTTTGCGGTCCGTGCAGACATGAATCAAATTTGCATAGTCTCTGAAGTTTGCCAGGGCGACCGCGGTGCATTTTTGCGCGGTCCACGCTGGCAAGTCAAAATTATTGTGCTCTCTGAAGTTTTCCACGTGGCCGTGGTCATGTTTGTGCGGTCCACATGGGCTGCTCTCTGCAAGGCTGCATGAACAAACCCAGCGCGGTCTGCGGCCGCACTGGTAGGTGAGTACAGGTCCCACTAGGTGTTTATAAAAGGAAACCAAGGGTCTCATTTTACCCTTTTTGCACTTTGACAACCCAGAACCCTAATTTTACTGTTCATAATTTTCTAAGCCCGTTCTTCTTGCTTGATTGGATTAATTGAACTCATTCTTCATCAACCTGGTAACATCTCATGCACTCATGATTAATTATTTCTTAGTTTTCATCTTATTATTTTCTTTTTTTTCCCATTTTTCTTTGAATTACTAGCTTAGGTTAGATTTCTTGCTAGTTTTTGGTGTGCTGAGCATGCTTAAAGATTGGGTAACTGAGTAGGGACAAGTAGGAGTCAAAAATTGAACAAAAATGGAAGAAAATCATGAAACCCTAACTTAGTTACCTAACCCTAGCTCAGCGCGGGCCGCGGTTGCTTTTGCGTGACCACACTGCCCTGACACGGACCGCGTTGCATTTTTGTGCGGACCGCGGAGCTCTTTTGATTGAAGGTTAAATGTTTCTAGCACGACCGCATTGCACTTTAGCATGGCCCGCGCTGGCCCACCGCGGCCGCGTCCCCATTTTGTGCGGACTATGATGGGAGATTCGGAGAGTTGTGTTTTGGGGCCTTTGCCCAACGCGGATCGCGGTCATTTTTGTGTGATCCGCGGTGCCTCCGACGCGGCCACACTCCTGTTTTGCGCGGTCCGCGGAGCTATGTACTGCAATCTATTCTGCAATGGTGTCTGCAACATTTTCACCTAATTTTATGCAATTGATTTCAATAACTGGTTCGCTTCCTATGCTTAAACTGACAATGCTAGATGTGTTTGCTTGTAGATAATGGTTAGGCAAAAAGGCGGCAAACAATCACAACAACCCGGGAGAGGTGGTTCCTCCCGAGGGGGTAAAGGCAAGAGAATAGCCAAACTCACTCCCCAGGCTCGGGAGAACATAAAAAAGACCCGAAAATTGATAAAAGTTTCTGATGAGGCTGTTTCGCATTCGTCAGGGAGTGAATATGTGCCCTCCAAAAGCATCTCCTCATATTCAATCCTAACTCACATAACTGACCCCCTCCACCTAGTTGATACCCCTCTGCCATCACTAACCTCCAAAAGACCAGTGAATTTAGTCTCAGATTCTTCTGATGAGTCCGCAACCGGTAATGGGAAATACTCCACCTCCCCCATAGCTTCATTATCTGGGGAGAGTGCAGGCAAAGGTGAGGGAGGTAAGCCACAGATTGGGGGAGTTGCACGAACTAGGAAAGCCGAAGAGTGGTAGGATAGATTCGTGAGCCAAGTGGCTTACCACAAGTTTAGGGAGTGGTGGCCGGTGAGGAAGTTGATACCGGAGAGAAGTTTTACTGACACTGACCTTTTACCCCACAACTCGAACATGAAGAGAGAGTTCCGAACTAGAAAGGTCTAGGAGTTCTTCATGGAGAAGTTCATCGATGCAAAGGAGCACATGGTTAGGGAATTCTACTCCAACGTGGCTCACATTGTCAAGGATACTAAGGTGACCAAAGTGAGAGACAAAACAGTGTTGTTTGATGGAAATTATTTGAATAAGTATTTGAGGTTCCGAGATGAGGATGAGTCACTTTATTTGGCAAAGTTAGGGATGGAGGAGGAAGTCTGTCCTTAGTTGGCCCAGTTCTTGGCAATCCCAGGTACTTTCCCGGCATGGTTGCAAGCATAGAAGAAAATATTCCGGAATACCTTCAACTTTGAGGCTCGAGGATAGTTGACATTTGTGTGCAGTCGGCTTGACCCTTCTACCCATAATAACACTATTCCACTTACTCGAGATGTTCTTGTTGCATCTATCATGGCCCGGTACCCCATCAATATGGGCAATGTGATGTCCAGGGTGATTTTTGTTGTAGGACGGGAGCATGATCGGAACTACCCTTTTCCCAACACCCATTCTATGTATTTTAGGGATCTGGAGGTGGAGAAGAAAAGGTATGACGTCAAGACCAAGCATGTGGCTCCTTACTCTTGGTATAGCATGCAGGGCCCGGACAACCCTAAATCCAAGAACTACAAGCCACCTGCCTCTGTCCCAACTAGACAGTCTGAGGAGCTAGTTGTTGTAGAGCCTTCTACCATGCCTTCCACCGAGCCTGCTGCCACTACATGTGTAGACTTGCCTCCAGGACCATCCTCTTCTGCTGGTCCAAGTACTTCAGCGGGCCTGGGGGTGCCATCTTCCATAACTCATCCCTTCATTGCCCATCAGTTGAGCCAGACATTGGCTAGCTTGAACAACTAGATGTCAGCTGCGACATCCAAGTTTTCCATATTGTCTTCCACTATTCAGACCCAATCAGCACCTCCGCCAGCTTAGATTCCTCAGTCCATTGAGGACGCTTTGAAGAAGCTCCTGGAAAACCAGGAAAGTATTATGAAGACACATGCCACTTTGACTACTGCTGTGGAGTCACATGGAAAGGCTCTGAAGGATCTTGCCAAGGAGCACAAGAAGATGAGGAGAACACGGGAAGGAGTCTGTGAAGCAGCTCAGACAGATGTGGACAAGCTATTGGCAGACCATATGCCTCTAGACTTGCTATTCGGGGAGCCAGCACCAGATCCAGCAGCACCAGTAGCAGAGTCACAGCAGGAGCAGGCAACCTAGGAAGAAGAGGCATCTCCCCAGTACAGTTGATGGAGTTATTGAGGTGGCAGTCCTACCAGATGCCTCTTCCAGTTTGCCACATGCTGCACCTAGCATCCAGCCGGTCCAGGAGCAGGCCCCAGTCCCAGCAGTTGAGCAGCAGGAGGCCAGGAGCCATTCTGAGGCTCTCACACATACGGAGGACTTGGGGACCACTGAGGATCCCATGCAGACTGACCAGGCCTAGGGAGCCTCTATATCCTTTACTTTGTTTTTTATGCTTATCTGTTTAGTTGGCATTGGGGACAATGCAAGCTTTTATTCGTGAGGGTGCACCCTACTTTTTGATTATCCATGGATGATTCTATATACAGATTATTAGTTTATGCTTTACTTTGATTTTCTATTTTGGGCTGTATAACTTTACATTTTAGCCACTTTTCTTCTACTTTTTATTCTCTCTTTTGGGCTGTATATAAAGTTATATTTCTGTACATATTCATCCCCCGTTGTATATTCTACTCCCCTATTTTAAATATTCATTCTATTTTCTATTTTCGCAAAAAAAAAAATTGTTTTTAGCTTTATAGTTAGGCTCGTAGCCTCTTGTTTTGTTTTTGTCGCTTCCAATAAGCCCTTGGTTTTCTTAAGGCCACGGTTCTTTCCAAGGGTGGAGTATTGTGTGAACCGGGTGGCTCTTCCTGATGATAGATGGAGTGAAAACTTTCTTAAGGGTTTGAGTCCGTTTCTTTGATTTTTCTTTTGTTTTTAATAGTTGTAGTTAAGGGTACATCAAGCAAAGCTTCACTTAGGCCTAGCACATTTGCCTTTGATCCCATGGTCAAAGACATAATGTTGTGTTTAGGATGGTGAAAGTCGTGGCTTTGAGACTCTTGCGTTTACCAAACAATCATCATGTGGTCTTTTTGGACCATTATGTGCTTGAATCGTAACTAAGGTCGTTGTGGGCCCTCGACTCGATGTCTTTGGCAATCCCCTAGCATTTGTGGTGAGGAATCGAATTATGAGTCCAAGTCCCGGGCCAATGGTCTAGAACTTGCCCTGAATGTTTGTTGAGGCGAAATCATATGTGAAATTCGACTTGAGAAGTGATTATAGGCTTTCCTTGACCCAAATGTTAAAGTGAACAATTCCATGGCCTACTAATAAAATGATCCCTAGTTAACCGTTTTGAGCGTTGAACCTGTTTCTTTCAAGAACCAATGCTACAAGCCTATACCCGTTCTAAATGATACCCTCTCTTGGCACCCAAATCTTCCCTTGAGTAGTGGCAAATATCTAAGTTTGGGGGGGAGAGACAAGAAAGGAAACAAAGTGGTAGAAAGGTCCAAAAGCAAAAGAAAAAGGAAGGCAATGAAAAAGCAAGAAAAGAAAAAAGACAAAAAGAAAGTCCAATATGAACAAGAATAAAAAGGGAATCAAGGAAAATAAAGGTGAAAAAGGTATGGAAAAAGTAGAAAAAGGAGATTGAATTGCATAAGAAAGAGTGACAATGTGTCTCTCTAACCCCTTGTAAAGAAGTTAAATACTCAAAAGAGTCAAGATAGTAGTGCCAAAATGAATCAAAAGAAGTGCTTAAGGGAAGATTGAACCCACTTGAATAAAAACATGTCCTACCCTTACCCAAAAGCCTTCACATTTGACTCCACAAAAGCCCTATAGGATCTTGAGTTGAAGGGAGCCTACATTAGTGGATACTTACATAGGAGCAAGCATATGGTACCCAGAGCCGGACTTGTAACCTTCTTCTTGAGAGAGATGAGTGAAATTCCATCAACCGCGGTTTGTGTGTCAATACTCAAAAAGGTAAGGTTCGCTTAGGGAGAGTTGAGGATATGTGAGTTTGGGTTCCACAATGACTAAAGTAATTGAGAGAAGTTCTTTGATGAAATGTGTCAACTCTTGATGCTCTTGTGTCACACTTGATCCAAAGTTTTCAAAGCTTAAATGTGTTAATGATGCATTCGTATTGAGGGCAATTTTTAGTCCCAATTGATGCTTGTTGAGGTTGCTTTAGGATAGCTGGAATTACTTGGACTTCCCTTTAAGGGGTGGGTCTTATTTTGTTTGCTTGAGGACGAGCAAATGTTTAAGTTTGGGGGGGTTGATAAGTTAGGATTTTACCATGTTTTATACCCCTACTTCTTATTGCTTTGGTTACAAATTGCTACAAAATAGTCCTAAAAGGCTCATAAGTTGTGCTTGATTGCAGGTTTGAGCGACAAATATCAAAGATCGGCTCCAAACGGAGTGAAACCTGCTCAAGTGTCAAAGACTAAGTGAAATGAGGAAAGGAGGGCCTAGTGCGGACCGCGCAAGAGTGAATGCGGCCGCACTAGAAGATTCAGAGACTTGGCATTCTCAGGCTGGAGGCAACGCGGGAGCGGTACTAATCGCGCGGTCCGCGGTCAGGCTTCGCGGCCGCGCTACCTTTTTGCGCGGTCCGCGGACATGAGGTTCAGAAACAGAAAATTTGGAGATTAAAGCCAAGCGGTCGTGCTTCTCTTTTGCGCGGTCCGCGTGAACGAGATTCGGAGAGCTGAGATTTTAGCCAGTTCAAGCAATGCGCTCCGCGTTCCTTTATGTGCAGCTGAGCCAACACCCACCGCGGCCGCGGTGCACTTTCTCGCGGTCCGCGGTCTTTAACTTCAGAGAAGCTGAAATCACAAATTGAAGAGCCAGCGCGGCCGCGGTCCTTTTTGCGTGGTCCACGTTGACCCCGTAGGGTATTTTTGTTCAGTTTTTCCAGCCTAATATAAATATAACATTTTACCATTTTTAGGTTAAGTTTTAATTTGTGAAACGCAGCTGTGCACCTGGGAACGAGATTTTAGCCATTTTTGGCACTTTTTCTTTTTATTAACGATAGATATTTGTAGATTATTCTTAGTAATTAATTAATATGTTTAGTTCTTCATCTATTTCTTTTGTTTCTTCTTTAATTATATGTAGCTAAACCCATTAGCTAGGGTTGTGGCTCAACCCTAGTATGGATAATTGATGGGTGTTGTCATCTAGGGTTAGATTGATATTACGTGTTTGTTATTTGGGTTGATTTTATGTTTCAATTTCAAATTTGTGGTTGCAAATATAGAATCAAGCTTAGTGGGTTTAAATCTTCTAGAGAAAGAGAGTCTATGAACCCAAAATTGACCCAACAAGGAATTGGGATGGACCCATGAGAAATGGTAGTCTCAATTAACGGGTTAAATCTCGAGAGAGTAATCACCCTACTTGAACCCTAGTTGCTTGGTATAATTGGCCTACCCAATTGGTCTTGAGAGAGCCAATTGGGCAAAATCATTCTTTCTACCGAGAGGTGTGAGAATGGGTATAATTGTGCAACGGTTATAGCATAAGCCCCAAATATATCAATCTACCCTTAGTAACGTCTACCCATCGATTAGCCACCTAGGCAATGTCATGACCCTAGTGCCTTTCTCTATATTAAATACAACTTAGCAATATTCTTATAGTATAATTTAGTTTTCATCATTAGTTTCATAATAGTAGTTATAAAAACAAAGAAAACCAAAAATGTTTGAAGTGACATTAGAAGCACAACCACATCTCTATACTAGGCAGACAATACAACTCCATTACTAGCTCCTTGTGGAAATTCGATCCTGAACCACTATTCGGGTAAAAGCTATTGTGACCCGCTCTTCCTACCTTGGTGTAGCGTTGATTCGGCAGCGATCAGTCTACAGGTGGTTATACTGAGGTGCATGGCGGCTTCGGTTTCGGGCAGTGGAACAGAGTCGCTGTTGGACTTTTCCCAGGCATTCGATCTAGTGAATGCGAACTCAAGTTTTCCAAAGCGGGAGGAGCATTTAGTTACTTACCAAAGTTCGATGGCAAAGACTCAGATTGACTATCTCCTCCTTAGGGGATGCGATAGAAGGTTGTGCGAGGATTGCGAGGTTATCCCAGGTGAGACCTCGTAACGCAGCATAGGCTTTTGGTGCTGGACATTGGCATTATGATAAGGAGTAATAAGAGGCCAGTATGAGGCCATCCAAGGATTAGGTGGGGAGCCTAGACTAAGGATAAAGCTCAGGAGTTGGAAGGAAGGTTATCGGCAATGGGAGCTTAGAGAAGTAGTGGGGATGCAAACACTATGTGGTCGACGATGGCGGACTATATAAGGAAGGCGACGAGAGAGGTGTTAGGGATATCTTCGGGCCACACTGGTGGCCACAAAAGAGACTGGTGGTGGAATGCAGTTGTCCAAGGTAAAGTGAAAGCAAAGAAGGCGTCTTACCTGCGGTTAGTAGGGAGCACTGGCGAGCAGGAGAGGAGAGAAAATAGTGAGAGGTATAAGGTAGCTAGGAAGGAGGCGAAGTTGGCAGTCATGGAGGCTAAGGCTGCAGCTTTTGGTCGTCTGCATGAGGAACTAGGGAATAAAGGCGGGGAGAATAAGTTATTCCGAGTGGATAAGGTGATAGAGAGGACGGCTCAGGATATAGACCAAGTGAGGTGCATAAAAGATGAGGACGACAAATTTTTGATGGGGGAGGACCAGATTAAGAGAAGGTGGCAGACTTACTTTCATAAACTTCTAAATGAAGAAGGGGATCAGGATAATGTACTAGGTTAATTGATGAATGCCAACAGTCCACATGAATTAAGTTATTGTAGGGACATTGAGATCGATGAGGTCATGGAGGCGATGCATAAGATGAGAAGGGCCAGCGCTACCGGGCCAGACAAAATTCTGGTTGAACTTTGGAGGTGTATGGGTAGAGCAGTCTTGGAATGGCTTACTGAGTTGTTTAATGTTATATTCAAGACTAATAGGATGCCTGAAGAGTGGAGGTGGAGTACAATGGTTCCATTGTATAATAACAAAGGCGATATCCAGAGCTATAGTTGAGGGTATCAAATTACTGAGTCATACCATGAAAGTTTGGGAGAGAGTAGTAGAAATAAGAGTGCGAAGTATGGTGTCTATTTCGGATAACCAGTTCGGGTTCATGTCGGGGCGATCTACTCAGAAGCTATCCACCTTATTAGGAGGATGGTGGAACAATACAGGGATAGGAAGAAGGATCTCCACATGGTATTTATTGATCTGGAGAAAGCGTACGACAGGGTTCCTAGGAAGGTCTTATGGAGCTGCTTGGAGGCTAAAGGGGTTTCGATTGCCTATATTAGAATGATTAAAGACATGTATGATGGATCTAAGACTCGGGTTAGGATAGTAGGAGGAGACTCAGACCACTTTCTGATTGTTACGGGGTTGCACCAAGGGTCTGCGTTCAATCCATTCCTATTTGCCCTGGTGATGGATGCACTAACTCATCATATTCAAGGGGAGGTGCCATGGTGCATGCTATTTACTGATGACATAGTTCTAATTGACGAGACACGAAGCAGCGTCAACGAGAGGCCAGGGATTTGGAGACATGCCCTTGAGTCTAAAGGTTTCAAGTTGAGCAGGATGAAGATAGAATATCTTAAGTGCAAATTTGGGGTCAAGTCGACGGAAATGGGAGTGGACGTGAGGCTTGACTCTCAAGTCATTCCCAAGAAGGGTAGTTTCAAGTACCTTGGTTCGGTTATTCAGGGGATTGGGGAGATCGATGAGGATGTCACACACCGTATAGGGGTGGGGTGGATGAAGTGGAGGTTAGTGTTGGGAATCCTATGTGACAAGAAAGTGCCACCATTACTAAAAGATAAGTTTTATAGAGAAGTGGTTAGGCCTACCATGTTGTATGAGAGTGTTGGCCGGTTAAGAAATCATATATCCAGAAGATGAAAGTAGCAGTGATGAGGAAGTTGAGGTGGATGTGCGAGCATACAAAGATAGATAAGATTAAGAATGAAGAAATTCGAGAGAAGGTAGGTGTGGCCCCCATGGAGGACAAGATGTGGGAAGCAAGACTTAGATGGTTCGGGCACATTCAGAGGAGGAGCATTGATTCACCGATAGGGAAGTGTGAGCGACTGGCTATGGTGGGCACGAGGATAGATAGAGGGCGACCTAAGAAATATTGGGGAGAGGTGATCAGGTAGAACATGGAACGACTTAGGATTGCTGAGGACATGGCCTTTGACAGGGAATTGTGGAGGTCGAGCATTAAGGTTGTAGGTTAGTGGGAAGATGTGAATATTTCTACAGCCCACTAGAGTGAGATTAGCCAATTAGGAGTTAGTTTTAGGATGTTAGTGGTCATCTACTGATGCAGATCTTTATCGGCTGGTGATTATTATACCTTCCGTCTATTTTGTATTTCTTATATTGTTGTTATTTTATTATGATTCTATTGATGGTACTAATATATCGTCTCTTGTTGCTTTCTTGAGTCGAGGGTCTCCTGGAAATAACCTCTCTGCCCCTCGGGGTATGAGTAAGGTCTGCGTACATATTACCCTCCCCAGACCCTACTTGTGGGATTATACTGGGCTTTATACTGGGCCGTTGTTGTTGTATATATAGGAAGGAAGGAAAACGAGTCAAACCCATTTTGGATAAAGAGCCAGCCCCTTCACCTTAATTAAGCATGCAATTAATTAGCGTCCCTAATATCATTTGTCTAATTGCTATACTTAATCTTTTTAACAGAGACACTTAAATATGGTAATGAATATAATGTACAATTATTAGTTTGGCTTATATGAACATAAAATAACAGTAATATGTAACAACTAATCAATGAGCTAGAGATAAGTTTAGTTGGTCAAAGATGGGGTGTATATAGGACAATAATAACGATATAAGATATGAAATGAAACAAACGTTATTTATTTTTTTCAAAAATATATAGGGTGTCATATATATAGGACAATAATAACGATATAAGATATGAAATCTAAATAAGATCATGGGCTCAATT
>MU679910.1:20929-42030 GCA_026770625.1 Nicotiana glauca | reverse complement strand
CCCCCCCCCAATTTTTGGATACTTTTACAAATAATCACTTAAGTTTTACTTTATTGTACGGAGGTTGCTAAACTATTTTTTGAGAAAGATCACTCAACTTTATCTAAGTACCATAGAAAGTCATTAAATAATCATTTTCAACAAAAAAAATCACTCAACTTTTACTAAGTATTATAGAAATTATCTAATTTGTTTCCTCCAAATGATATCTTATATACTTAGTCAAAGTTGAGTAACTTTTGAATTACAAGAAAATAATTTGTAACTTTTGGGCTACTTAGAACCGGTTTGGACATAAGATTTTTTTTCATTTTTTTCAATTTTTTTTTTAAACTTTTTCTCGAAATCAGTTTTTGGCATAAATTTTTCAATTTTTACTTGAAGATGAAATTTGAAAAACTCCAAAAAGCTGTTTATCAAAATTTTCACTCAGATCACTCACAAAAGTTCAAAAACAACCCAAAAATTTAATCGTGTCCAAATACAACTCTAATTTTCAAATACCATTTTTACTTGAAAAAAAAATTACTTTTTTTTGTTGAAATTTTTACAAATTCTTATGTCCAAGTGCTCGCTTAGTAAATTTGTGCCATTTTTTCTTACAAAAAAGGAGTGATTTTATTTTGTATGTCACACAACTTACATTAGTTGTGTGAAGCTTCTTTTTATCTCACATATTTGTGGACTCATATCTTATATATCAGCGTCCAAAAAATTCTGGGACCCACATAGTTGTGAGACAAAATAGAGATCTCGTACAACTAGTATCAGTTACATGAGATACAAAATAAAAAATTTCCAAAAATATAGTCTAATGATCATCTATGAATTTACCCTATAGTTTCTTGTCTTTTATATCCATTTGGTCTCATTTATGTAGATTTCCAATCTCATTCTTCCCTTTTATTCCTTCAAGAAAAATTCAGTGGATTTGGACAATTGGATAAGGGAACTCATTGTGTTAAATAAGTTCAGTTGGACAGTTGGAAAGTCTATAAGCCTTCAATTATTTCTCATGTCCGGTTTAAAAATATTTTTTTTAATATTATTATTATTTTAAAACAAAGAAATTTTTGGAGAAATATTTTGGAAAAAGCTTTTGGACAGAGTTTTTGAAAAATATTTAAGTGAAATATACTTATACCAAAAAATCTGATGTTTTTATTTATTTCTTATGTCAAATTTGATAATAATCTCTTTTGCAAAGGCGGACGCACGCTATAGGGTGATGGATCATCGGAAACTTCGACAAAAACTACATATATACTTACAATATCTTTAAGAAATAGTCAAATATTAGCATAGGTCAGGTCTCCCATACAATTTTTTATGAGCGGTGATAAATTTATATTAAATGTTATGATGCCCTAGCGACCGCCAAATCCTGGGTCCGACTCTGTTTTTTTTTTTTTTTTAGGTGATGCCTACATGAACTACAAAGGAATAATAAAAACGATACCTTTATTAATAAACTCGAACTATATATAAGCTTGTTCTTTTTGTCTTTATTCTTTTGAGTTATGATGACTATATCTGTATTTTAATAAAATCAGCTAAAATAGTTTTGAATTAATGATCAATCATAGTAGGAGGAAAGCTCCATTTGACCAACTCATTCAGGTGGAAGAAAATATCTATTCTACTAATTAACAAAAATTAACGAACTTAGTCTCTCTAAAAGTTAATAGCTAACAAAGTTAATCAAACATAAAAATTAACGAACTTAATTAGATAAGCTTATTAAAGGGTCGAGTGTGGTTGTTTTCAGTAACGAGTAACAACAAAAAAGCTAAGAGTTTTTATAATAATTGCTACCTCGCCAAATTTGACGCAATCTCCATAGCAGAAAAAGATAGGAAGGTGGGACAACGGCTAATTTAGAATTTAAATTCTAGTTATTAAATCTTAATTAAAGTTCATGTCACTAAATACTTGCAGTTTTAAAATTATGAGTTCAAATTATAA
This sequence comes from Nicotiana glauca, assembly GCA_026770625.1. Classification (NCBI taxonomy): domain Eukaryota; kingdom Viridiplantae; phylum Streptophyta; class Magnoliopsida; order Solanales; family Solanaceae; genus Nicotiana; species Nicotiana glauca. The sequence continues at coordinate 40,065 of MU679910.1, read as the reverse complement.
ATATAAATATATATTTTTAGTCGCTCTAAAAGATAATAGCTAACTAAATATTTATTTATTTTGTATATATATGTATTATATATACATATAAATACATATTTTATATACATTTTGGCTACCCAATATAACTTGTTTAGATCGACCGGTCAATATTGTATTTTGCCAAACTATAAATATTCCTATATTATAATGTGGCATGGTATAACAACATACCCATATAATTGGCAGAAAATAGCCCTAGTTATAAATATTGGCATCAAATAGCCAATAAATGTATATCACAATAATAATATGTATATCACAACTTTTTTTTCATCCTTGTCTATATCAACATGTATATTAAAATTTTATTTTCATTCTTTGTATATAAATAATATTATTCTTTGTATATCAATAATATAAAATAATATATATATATATATATATATATTGCTGCCTTTATAATAATGTATATCACGATAAAAATATTATATTATTTGTATATCACAATGTATAGCACATCAGATATATGTATACCAAACTACAAATCATAAGTTTATTTTTCTTCTTTGTGTATATCAAAAATTAATTTTCTTTGTATACCAAAATATTATTTACTCCCGCAATTATATTTATTATTTTTATATTTTAGAGCTTGCTTAAACATGCTATATCAAAAATTTGTTTTACTTTTTGGATAAAAAATTAATAATTATATTATGTGTACATCACTGTGTGTAACATAATAATAATGTGTATAAAAAAAATTATTAAAATTTTATTTTCCTTCTTTGTGTAATACATTTCAGATCGAAAACTCAAGTTCAAGACGACTCCACATGTGTATCCCCTATTGTAACCCGTGTATATTTTTATATACATCAATGATAGCTCATGTATATTTGTATATATCCATGAAAATTTGTGTTATATATACGATATACACTGTGATATACATGGACATCCATAAAATAATTGTGTTGTATACACGATAACAAAATGATATACACAGACGTCCTTAAAAACTTGTGTGTGATATACACTAATGTACGCCATATATAACGTGATATACACATGTCGCGATTGGAATTTTAGGTCTAGTTTTTTAATTGAAACCAGTCTAAATCACTTATAATCTTGCTCAAATTTTGTATATAGCCTCGTTTAGGTATTTTCAACCAATTTCAATCACACCTACTCATTCAACCCAACCAAAAAAAGGAAGAGAGAAGAAAACCAAAGTTGAAATATCTTTTTTATCTCTTAGTTTTTGCTAATCTTTCTCAAATTTTGTATATAGACTCGTTTAGGTATTTTCAACCAATTTCAATCACACGCACTGATTCAATCCAATAAAAAAAGAGAATAAACAAAGTTAAAATATATTTTTTCGCTCTTAGTTTTTGCTTCTGATTTTCTCTGATGTGAGATCAACCTTACATTTTCATCCCATTAATTTTTTAGCATAATTTGCAAGAATTTTTGCTAAACTATGAGGGCAAAAGAGAAAATATAGAAGAAATACAAGGAGAGAAAAGGGGAGGGAAGTCAAAATGAGCGTGTAGGTTTTTTTTTAGAGAGAATATAAAAGAGAGTGGTTTTTTAAAATTTGGCTATATAATGCCAATTGTTTAGAGCTATCTTTGTCAAACCTAATATGAGGCTAAAAAATTGCAAATTCCTGGTATGTGTTGTTACAGGATGCCAATTTTTCTAGAGAAGTGAAGTGTACATTTATTTTTTGTTTCTTTCACATATTTCTTGCAATTTAATTTATTTATAAAGCTACTAGGACGTTCAAGGAAACTTCTTCTAGTTTTTATTTATCGATAATTTTAGCTGTTTTTCAATATTAATTAATTAAAAGTGATCATGGCATTAAACATAATATCTGAAATGAGGAGCTGTAGGATTTCCTTCCCCATTTATCGGAAACAAAATAATTTGATTAGTAATTAAGCAAGAAACCTTCATGAGACTGCACGTTATATGGCAAGAGTCAAAATACTTATTTTTTTTATTTAAATTCGAATATAAATTTGTAAGCTTATCAAAATAAATCTTGATAACTACGTAAAAAGTATAAATAATAATAATAATAATAATAATAATAATAATAATAATAATAATAATAATAATAATAATATTGACAACATGTTTTATGTAAAAACTAGTTGTTAATTTTATATGAAGCAAAAGATATCCTCAAACGGCATTTTGACTAATTTGTTTATCTTGGAATTTTTTATATCTTGTTGGAAAGTCATTATCTATAGAATCTTATTCTTTAATTAGCGAGAGCAAAGGAGAAAATGATAAAAATGGTCCCTTATGTTTGTGGTTAGTTCAGACTAGTTCATTAAAAATGTATTTGGGTAGTTTTGGTCCCTTAAGTTTACGAAAAAGATACACTTTTGGGTTTCTATCCATTATTTGACAAACTCCGACCGTTAAATATAATGAAGTGTGTATACAATTTTTTTTTAATTTTATTGCAACTCACATTTGAAGGTGCAGTTTTTTTCTTCAATTTTTGCTATTTTTGGCTTATTGCTAGTATTTGATGTAATATTTGAGGTGCAATTTGCTATTTTTGTTCAAATTTCTGATAGCTGGTATATTTTTTAATGTTGCAATTTATGAGATTTGACGAAATATTTCTAAAGTTTCTTGCTAATTTTTTTTTTTACAACTCCATTTCTAAAAATCAATGTTTGTAAAATATTTGACGCAGACTAAAAAAATATTCATTTATGATAAATTTAAAGGACCAAAAACTAATCGAGTATATACTTAAGATACTGTTTTGAACCTACACCCAACTAAGGGTTAATTTTTGTCATTTTCTTGGGGCAATGTTTCTTACTCTTTGGGAATTTGTTGTCTAATCAACAACAACAATAACTATCCAGTATATTCCCATAAAGTGGGGTCTGGGGAGGGTAACACGTACACATGTCTTATCCCTACCCGAAAGGGCAGAGAGGTTGTTTCCAATCAACTCTCGGCTCAGGAAAAAATCAAGAAAAGAAAAGAAAAAAAAGGAAAAAGAGAAAGAAAAGGAAAAACAAAAAAACATTAGTAACTCCAGCAGAAATCGTATAAATAATTCTCTAAACACAAAAATATAAATTAAATGGCATGCAGTAATATCGATCAGTAACTACCATAAGGGGCACAATACAGTACGCAAGTCATCTATGAAGAACCCTATCAAACCCCACCTAGCCCCGGGAATGAAGTACGAAAAGTTCAAGAAACCTCAATCCTACAACCCTGATACTAAACCTCCAAACTTTCCTATCAAGGGTCATGTCCTCGGAAATCCGCATTCTTGCCATGTCTTGCCTAATTACCTCTACCCAATACTTCTTAGGCCTCCCTCTGCCTCGACTCGAGCCAACCACCGCCAGCCGCTCACAACTCCTCACCGGGGCTCAGGGCTTCTCATCCGCACGTGCCCGAACCACCTGAGTCTCGCTTCCCGCATCTTCTCATCCACTGGGGCCACGCCCACCTTCTCCAGAATAACTTCATTCTTAATCTTATCTAACCTGGTGAGCACGCACATCCACCTGAGCATCCTCATCTCCGCAACTTTCACTCTCTGAACATGAGAGTTCTTAACCGCCCAGCACACCGCCCCATACAACATGGCAGGTCTAACCGCAGCTCTATAAAACTTCTCCTTAGTTTTTGTGGCACTTTCTTGTCACACAAGACTCGTGATGCAAGCCTCCATTTCGTCCACCCCCTCTATTTTTTGTTGTCTAATCATTTGCCATTTTGAATGTTATGAGTAATTGATTAAGTACTTTTCTTAAGAACAATAAACTATATTATACGATGTATTTGACCAAAGCTTTCAATGATTTTTCTCTGATTACTCTGAGCATTATATAAAATAATTAGCAAATTGGATTATGCAATCTGCTGCTGAATTATCTAGACTCTCTTATTTATTTATTTATTTATTTATTATTATTATTATTAAGATGAAATAGCGACGTACTATTTATATATAGTATCAAAGCAAATTAGGAAGAAATCTAGTAATTATCGTTAGGGCATCAAGTCATCAAAATTATTAGTACATCACTAATCATGTCACGACCCGAATTTTCCACCATCGGGATCGTGATGGCGCCTACTCGTAGTAGCTAGGCAAGCCAACTTATTTACCTTTTCATTATTAAACAATTATCTTAACAGTCTAAAGCATCAATATAAAACATTAATTCTAATGAGAACAGTAGCGGAAGTCTGTATGATAAATACGAATCTAAATGCGGAACAATCATTAAAACCTCTACCCAAAATTTGATGTCACATTACTCACGAACTACTAAAAATGTACTAAAAATAATGGTCTGAAAGAAATATATAAGTTGTCTGTCTCGAAAACAATGAGGTAACAGTCTAATAAGAAAAACATAGAGAAGAGATGTCGGGCCTGCGGACGTCTGCAAAGCTACCTCAGTCTCGTGAAAATGAAAACCTGCTCTCGTACTAATGTTGCTGCTGCTGCTCCTCAAAACCTGGACCTGTGCAAAAATGCACAGAAGTGTAGCATCAGCACAACCGACCTCATGTGCTGGTAAGTGTCTACTCTAACCCCGACGAAGTAGTGACGAGGCTAGATTGGACACTACATAAACCTGTGCAGTTATATATATACAACGGAACATCGAATACAAGACAATTAACAACATGGGATGGGGAAACATTCTATGGGGAGATACAATATCAACAGTAATCCCAAGTAACAAACTAGAGCAACTTAGACTCACAATGAACACGGAATCAATACTCAATACAAACACATGGCATCAACAATTGTTGCAGCGTGCAACCCGCTCCACAAATATCACTGTTGCGGCGTGCAACCCGCTCCACAAATATCACTATTGTGGCGTGCAACCCGCTCCACAAATATCACTGTTGCGGCGTGCAACCCGACCCATACCATTTATCAGGTATCACTATTGCGGCGTGCAACCCGACCCTCATATATCATTATTGCGGCGCGCAACTCGCTCCTCAATATCATTTAACAGTCTGGTTCCCCAAACAACAGTCACAATTAAGGGACATAACAACAAGCAAACATATGACAAAAATCCCGGCAAGGGAAAAGAATCCAACAAGTTCAACCAAACGTCCCGGCAAGGGAATAATCAACAACGCTTCCCTTTTCTTACTTTACTTATCTTATAATTCACTCTACCATTTTGAGCCAACGCTCCAAATCATTCAGTCATTTCATATACTTTTAATATTTGTATCACAATTTGAGTCAATGCTCCAAGGAATCAAATAATTATTTTACCGTTCACATGTTATTCACAACATATAGAATTTCTCTAATAAACACGGAGTTCACAACCAAGTCATGGAAATCACTGTCATGCTAGACATCAATGTATAGATACTCGTTACAATATCTATACATCGTACTCGATCACATAGCAATTAGCAACAAGACTCAACTCCTATTCCCTCAAACTAGGGTTAAACCAAACACTTACCTCAAAGCCTTGAAATCCACTTAATCCTCAACTATTGCTTTATCTCGCGGTTCCACCTCCAATTCACTCGAATCTAATCACAAATTGTTTAATTAATTTAATAAATACTATATGAATCGATTTGAATACATAAAAATAATTTTCTCAAGTTTTTCCCAAAAATTTCAAAAATGCCCCCGGGCCCACGTGGTCAAAACCCGAGGTTCGGACCAAAACCCGATTACCCATTCCCCCACGAACTCAAATATGTAATTTGTTTTGAAATCGGACCTCAAATCGAGGTCCAACTCCCCAATTTAAAAAAAACCTAGGTTCTACCCAAAAACCCCAATTTCACCCATGAAAATCCTTGATTTCAAGTGAAAAACATGTTTAATGATGTTAAAGATTGAAAGAATTGAGTAAAAATTAACTTACAAGTGATTTGGGATGAAGTTTGCTCTTGAAAAATCGCCTATGGGGTTTGAGTTTTGAAAGAATGGTGAAAAGTGATGAAATTTCGACTATGTTTAAAAATTGTTGGGCTGCGGATATGGCAATTGCGAACCTAGGTTCGCAATTGCGAAAAACACAGGCTTGGGAAATGTGACATTTTAGTTCGCATTTGCAAACTTGGGTCTGGGGGCAGGGTTCGCTTTTGCGAACTTTTGATCGCTTTTGCGATCCGGATAAATCTCGCATTTGCGAGCAAGGGCGTCGCATTTGCGACCCCAGTCCATTTTCCCCCTCTTCGCATTTGCGATCCCATGCAAAAATCCCCAGCTTCGCAATTGCGATTCAATGTTCGCATTTGCGAACTCGCAATTGCGAGCCCCATCTTCGCATTTGCGAAGATCACAGAAGCCAGCATAAAAAATATGAGAAATGCAACTCGTGGCCTATCCAAAACTCACCCGAGCCCTCGAGGCTCCAAACCAAACATACACACAACCTCAAAAATATCCTACAGACTTGCTCGCGTGATCAAATCGCCAAAATAATATCATTTACATAGAATCAAGCCTCAAAACTCATGATTTTTCTTTTAAACTTCATGAACTTTCAAACTTGGAACTTATAGTCCGAAACACGTCAAACGACGTCCGATTTTGACCAAACTTCACAGAAAGATCTTAAACAATATATAAGACTTGTACTGGGCGTCAGAACCAAAATACGAGCCCGATACCATAGTTCTTTAATCAATTTTCATTTCCATTTTCCTTAAAATTTTCAAAAAAACAATTTCACGGAAAAATCCATATCTCGGGCTCTAGACCTCCGAATTCGACTCCAGGCACATGCCCGAGTCCCATATTTTTCTACGGACCTTTCGGGACCGTCCAATCTGGGGTCCAGGTCCGTTTACCAAAAATGTTGACCAAAGTCAACTAAAATCATATTAATATTAAAATTCTTCAAATTTTTCACAGAATTCACATATTTCAACATAAAAGCTTTCCGGCTACGTGCCCGGACTGCGTACACAAATCGAGGCAAGTAAAAATAATGTTTTCAAGGCCTCGGAAGCACGGAACGAATGAGGAAACAGGTGATGACCCTTTGGGTCGTCACATCCTCCACCTCTAAAATAACCGTTCGTCCTCAAGCGGACAAAAGAAAGAAGTACCTGAGTCGGGGAACAGATGTGGATAACGGCTCCGCATATCAGACTCAGACTCCCAGGTCGAGGCCTCAGGGGTCTGACCTCTCCATTGAACACGAACAGAAGGAAAACTCCTAGATCTCAGCTAACGGACCTGCCGATCTAGAATAGCTACCGGCTCCTACTCGTAGGATAAATCCTTGTCCAAGTAGACAGTGCTAAAGTCTAACACATGTGTAGGATCGCCGTGATACCTCCGAAGCATAGATACATGAAAAACTGGATGCACGGCTGATAAGCTAGGTGGAAATGCAAGTCTATAAGCCACCTCTCCCACTCGATCAAGAATCTCAAACGGACCAATGTACCTAGGGCTAAGCTTTCCCTTCATTCCGAACCTCATCACACCCTTCATAGGCGACACCCGGAGCAATACCCGCTCACCAACCATAAAATCTACATCTCGGACCTTACGGTCTGCATAACTCTTCTGCCTAGACTGAGCTGAACGCAACCTCTCCTGAATGATCTTGACCTTATCTAAGGCCTCCTGAACTAAGTCTGTACCCAATAACCGAGCCTCTCCTGGCTCAAACCATCCGACTGGAGACCGACATCACCTACCATACAGAGCCTCATATGGAGCCATCTGAATGCTAGATTGGTTAGCTATTGTTGTAGGCAAACTCTACTAGAGGCAAAAACTGGTCCCATGAGCCTCCAAAGTCGATGACACAAGCTCGGAGCATATCCTCCAAAATCTGAATAGTCCGCTCGGACTGACCGTCCGTCTGAGGATGGAACGCTGTGCTCAACTGAACCTGGGTGCCTAACTCTTGATGAACCGCTCTCCAGAAGCGCGAGGTAAACTGCGTACCCCAATCTGAAATGATGGATACCGGCACCCTATGAAGGCGAACAATCTCCCGGATGTAAATCTCCGCTAACCTCTCGGATGAATAGGAGACTGCTACTGGAATGAAGTGTGCTGACTTGGTCAGCCTATCAACAATGACCCAAATAGAATCAAACTTCTTCTGAGTCAACAGAAGTCCAGTAATGAAATCCATGGCAATCCTCTCCCACTTCCACTCGGGAAGCTCTATCCTCTGAAACAAGCCACCGAGTATCTGGTGCTCATACTTGACCTGCTGACAGTTCAAACACCGAGCCACATACGCAACAATATCCTTCTTCATCCTACGCCACCAATACTCTACTGGGCTCAGAAATATCTAATCTCACAAATCGATTGGCCAAGGCCTGAATATCTAAAGCAAGCGGTCTCTGGCTGACCGGGATATAAGCAAGACTACCCATGCTGGAAGACTTCCTACTCAATGCATCGGCCACTACATTGGCCTTACCCGGGTGATATAAGATAGTAACATCATAATCTTTCAACAACTCTAACCACCTCATCTGCCTCACATTCAACTCCTTCTGCTTAAACAAGTACTGAAGGCTCTTGTGATCCATGTACACCTCACACCTCACACGTCACACCATATAGATAATTCCTTCAAATCTTCAAAGCATGAACAACCGCTGCCAACTCTAAGTCATGAACCGGATAATTCTTCTCATGGATCTTCAACTGTCTCGAAGCATAGGCAATTACTTTGCCATCCTGCATCAATACTGCTCCAAGCCCAATACGAGAAGTATCACAATAGACTGTGTAAGGCCCTGAACCCATGGGCAAAACCAATACCGGTGCCGTAGTTAGAGCTGTCTTAAGCTTCTGAAAGCTCGCCTCACACTCATCTGACCATCTGAACTGGGCACCCTTCTGGGTCAATCTGGTCATCGGGGCTGCAATAGACGAAAATCCCTCAATGAACCGACGGTAATAACCTGCTAACCCTAAGAAACTCTGAATCTCGATCATCGAAGCTGGTCGAGGCCAATACGTGACTGCCTCAATCTTCTTTGGGTCTACCTGAATACCCTCTACTGATACAATATGACCCAGAAATGCAACCGAACTCAACCAGAACTCGCACTTTGAGAACTTAGCATATAACTGTCTATCCTTTAGAGTCTGGAGAACCACTCTGAGGTGCTGCTCGTGCTCTTCCCGGCTGCGGGAGTACACCAGAATATCATCTATAAAGACTATCACGAACAAGTCTAGATAAGGCCTGAACACTCTGTTCATCAACTCCATAAATGTTGCTGGGGCATTGGCCAACCCGAATGACATGACCAAAAACTCATAATGCCCATATCGAGTGCGAAAAGCTGTCTTAGGGACATCAGACGCCCTAATCCTCAGCTGATGGTAGCCAGATCTCAAGTCTATCTTTGAGAACATCCTTGCTCCCTGAAGCTAGTCAAACAAATCATCAATCCTCGGCAGTAGATATTTGTTCTTTATCGTCACCTTGTTCAACTGTCGGTAATCAATACACATCCAAATCGAACCATCCTTCTTCTTTACAAATAACACCGGCGCACCCCAAGGAGAAACACTAGGCCTGATAAAACCCTTCTCTAGTAAATCCTGCAACTGGTCCTTTAACTCTTTTAACTCTGGCGGGGCCATGCGATACGACGGAATAGAAATGGGCTGCGTGCCCGGAACCAGATCAATACAAAAATCAATATCCCTGTCGGGCGGCATACCCGGCAGGTCTGAAGGTAAAACCTCGGGAAACTCCCTAACAATAGGGACCGAGTCAATAGAAGGAACCTTTGCGCTGGAGTCGCGAACATATGCCAGATAAGCTAAACACCCCTTCTCGACCATGCGTCGAACCTTAACATAGGAAATAACACTGCGAGTGGCATGACCTTAGGTCCCTCTCCACTCTAGTCGGGGCAATTCTGGCAAGGCCAAGGTCACCGTCTTGGCGTGGCAATCCAAGATGGCATGATACGGGGACAACCAATCCATCCCCAATATAACGTCAAAATCCACCATATCTAATAGCAGTAGATCAACACGGGTCTCAAGACCCTCAAACACAACCACATAGGAACGATGCACCCGGTCGACTACTATGGAGTCACCCACCGGTGTAGACACATAAACAAGAATGTCCAAAGCATAACTAGACATAGCCAGGCAGGGTGCAAAATAGGAAGACACATATGAATATGTAGACCCAGTGTCAAATAACATTGACGCATTTCTATCACAAACCAGAATAGTACCTATAATAAAAGCATCTGACGCCTCCGCCTCTGGCCTGGCTGGCAAAGCATAAAATCGGGGCTCAGCCCCACCTCCCTAAACCATGTCTCTAGGAAGATCGGCCATCGGCTGACCCCTACCTCTAGCGTCAAGGCCTCCACCTCTACGGTCGTGACCTCTACCTCTATGATCTCTACCCCCGCCCCTAGCTGGCTGGGCAGGCTGTGGGTCAACTGATGCCTAAATCATGGGGCGAGGAACCTGCTACTGTGACTGTGTACCCCTCAATATCGAGCAAGCTCTCCTGATGTGACCATACTCACCACACTCATAACATCCCCATGTATGATGAGACTGGCCCTGACGGCCCGAATGACCTCCACGAACACTCTGAAGAGGTTGTGCACTGATGGGCTGCTGATTAGAATACTGCCCATGAAAACCACGATCACCTTAGACACCCTGTGAAGCCTGGAGGGCTGACTGAAAAGGCCTGGAAGACTGGCCCCTATCATAAGAATCTTTGCCTCCAGATGAGGCACCACCGAATCGACCTGAGTGACGGGGCTTCTTGTCTTCCCTATTACCACCCCCTGTGGTAGAACCATATCAATCCTCCGGGCCACATTGGCCGCCTCCTGAAAAGTAATGTCACTACCCGCCTCTATGGCCATCTGAAGACGAATAGGCTGGATCAAACCATCAATAAATCTCCTCACCCTCTCCCTATCAGTGGGGAGTATGACGAGGGCATGGCGAGCTAGATCGATAAACCGGGTCTCATACTGGGTGATCGTCATAGACCCCTGCTGGAGGCACTCAAACTACCTCCGATAAGCATCCCTCTGAGTAACGGGAAGGAACTTCTCTAGAAACAACTCCGAGAACTGATCCCAAGTCAAAGGCGGCGACCCTGCTGGTCTGGCTGAACAGTAATCCCTCCACCAAGTCTTGGCGGATCCAGATAAATGAAAAGCCGCAAAATCAACTCCATTGGACTCCACAATGCCCATGTTCCGAAGAACCTCGTGGCAGCTATATAGGAAATCTTGGGGGTCCTCAGAAGAAGCTCCGCTGAATGAAGCAGTAAAGAGCTTGGTGAATCTGTCCAACCTCCATAAAGTATCTGCGGACATAGCCGTTCCATCACCGGTCTGTGCAACTACCCCAGCTAAACTGTCGCAGCTGTCTAAACCAGTGGAACCTAAGTCTGGGGAGCTACCTGCTCCGGAGTACGTGCAGCAGGAGTCCGGGCTCCTCTTCCAGCCTGAGAAGTGGCTGGTGCTACAGGAAGCAATCATGCTCTGGTGACACTCTCCATGAGGCCAACCAAATGGACCAAGGCGTCCTGAAGAACTAGGGTAGCAATAAACCCCTCTGGGACCTGAGCTGGGCCCATCAGAACTATCTGGGCTGGGGCAGGAACCTCCTCGTCAAGGCCAACCTGAGGGTCTGCCACTGGTGTTGCTGCTGGTGGCTGGGCCCTGCCCCTACCTTGGCCCCTAGCGTGGCCACGTCCTCTTCCCCTAGCGGGAGCTGCCTGGGGCTCGAACTGCTGATCGGTGGATGAGGAAGCACGTGTTCTCGCCATCTGTAAAAGAACAGAGTAGAAATTCAATCAGTATTTGAGAAACCAAATCGCACGACAAGAAAGAACAAATGAGAGATTTTTCCTAACTCAATAGACTCAGGGGAACAAGTACAGATACCTACCTCTTAGACTCTACTAAGTTTGTCCGTGAGTTGTGAGACTCATGTAACCTAGTGCTCTGATACCAACTTGTCACAACCCGGATTTCCCACCATCAGGATCGTGATGGCGCCTACTCGTAGTAGCTAGACAAGCCAACTTATTTACCTTTTCATCATTAAACAATTATCTTAATAGTCTAAAGCATCAATAGAAAACATTAATTCTAATGAGAACAGTAGCGGAAGTCTGTCTGATAAATGCGAATCCAAATGTGGAACAGTCATTAAAACTTCTACCCAAGATTTGGTGTCACATTACTCACAAACTACTAAAGATGTACTAAAAACAATGGTCTGAAAGAAATATATAAGCTGTCTATCTCGAAAACAATGAGGTAACAGTCTAATAAGAAAAACATAGAGAAGAGACGCCAGGTTTGCGGATGCCTGCAAGGCTACCTCAGTCTCGTGAAAATGAAAACCTGCTCTCGTACTAATGCTACTGATGCTGCTCCTCAACACCTGGACCTGTGCAAAAATGCACAGAAGTGTAGCATCAGCACAAGTGTCTAGCCTAACCCCGGCGAAGTAGTGACGAGGCTAGACTGGACACCACATAAACCTGTGCAGTTATATAAATACAACGGAACATCGAATACAAGACAATTAACAACATGGGAGGAGTAAACATGCTATAGGGAGATACAATATCAACAGTAATCCCAAGTAACATACTAGAGCATTTTAGACTCACAATGAACACGGAATCAATACTCAATATAAACACATGGCATCAATAATTGTTGCGGCATGCAACCCGCTCCACAAATATCACTGTTGCGGCGTGCAACCCGCTCCACAAATATCATTGTTACGGCGTGCAACCCGACCCATACCATTTATCAGGTATCACTGTTGCGGCGTGCAACCCGACCCATACCATTTATCAGGTATCACTGTTGCGGCGTGCAACCCGACCCTCATATATCATTGTTGCGGCGCACAACTCGCTCCTCAATATCATTTAACAGTCTGGTTCCCCAAACAACAGTCACAATTAAGGGACATAACAATAAGCAAACATTTGACAAAAATCCCGGCAAGGGAAAAGAATCCAACAAGTTTAACCAAACGTCCCGGCAAGGGAAAAATCAACAACGCTTCCCTTTTCTTACTTTACTTATCTTATAATTCAGCCAACGCTCCAAATCATCCATTCATTTCATATACTTTCAATATTCGTATCACAATTCGAGCCAGTGCTCCCAGGAATCAAATAATTATTTTACCGTTCACATGTTATTCACAACATATAGGATTTCTCTAATAAACACGGAGTTCACAACCAAGTCATGGAAATCACATTATAAGGACTCACGGTCATGCTAGACACCAATGTATAGATACTCGTCACCATGCCTATACATCGTACTCGATCACATAGCAATTAGCAACAAGACTCAACTCCTATTCCCTCAAGCTAGGGTTAAACCAAACACTTACCCCAAAGCCTTGAAATCCACTTAATCCTCAACTATTACTTTACCTCACGGTTCCACCTCCAATTCGCTCGAATCTAATCACAAATTATTCAATTACTTTAATAAACACTATATGAATCGATTTGAATGCATAAAAATGATTTTCTCAAGTTTTTCCCAAAAATTCCAAAAATGCCCCCGCGCCCACGTGGTCAAAACCCGATGTTCGGACCAAAACTCAATTACCCATTCCCCCACGAATTCAAATATGTAATTTATTTTGAAATCGAACCTCAAATCGAGGTCCAACTCCCCAGTTTATAGAAAACATAGTTTCTACCCAAAAACCCCAATTTCACCCATGAAAGTCCTTGATTTCAAGTGGAAAACATGTTTAATGAAGTTAAAGATTAAAAGAATTGAGTAAAAATCAACTTACAAGTGATTTGGGATGAAGTTTGCTCTTAAAAAACTGCCTATGGGGTTTGGGTTTTGAAAGAATGGTGAAAAGTGATGAAATTTCGACTATGTATAAAAATTGCTGGGCTGCGGATATGGGTTCGTAATTGCGAAAAACACAGGTTTGGGAAATGCAACATTTTAGTTCACATTTGCGAACTTGGGTCTGGGGGGGCAGGGTTCGCTTTTGCGAACTTTTGATCGCTTTTGCGATCCGGATAAATCTCGCATTTGCGAAGGATTGATCGCATTTGCGATCCCATGCAAAAATCCCCAGCTTCGCAATTGCGATTCAATGTTCGCATTTGCGAACTCGCAATTGTGAGCCCTATCTTCGCATTTGCGAAGATCACAAAAGCCAGCATACCAAATTTTCAAAAATATGAGAAATGCAACTCGTGGCCTATCCAAAACTCACCTGAGCCCTCGGGGCTCCAAACCAAACATGCACACAACCTCAAAAATATCCTACAGACTTGCTCACGCGATTAAATCGCCAAAATAACATCATTTACATAGAATCAAGCCTCAAAACTCATGATTTTTCTTTTAAACTTCATGAACTTTCAAACTTGGAACTTATAGTCCGAAACACGTCAAACGACGTCCGATTTATACCAAACTTCACAGAAAGTGCTTAAACAATATATAAGACTTGTACCGGGCGTCAGAACCAAAATACGAGCCCGATACCATAGTTCTTTAATCAATTTTCATTTCCATTTTCCTTAAATTTTCATAAAAACAATTTCACGGAAAAATTCATATCTCGGGCTCTAGACCTCCGAATTCGACTCCGGGCACATGCCCGAGTCCCATATTTTTCTACGGACCTTCCGGGACCGTCCAATCTCGGGTCCGGGTCCGTTTACCAAAAATGTTGATCAAAGTCAACTATAATCATATTAATATCAAAATTCTTCAATTTTTTTTACAGAATTCACATATTTCAACATAAAAGCTTTCGGCTACGCGTCCTGACTGTGCATGCAAATCGAGGCAAGTAAAAATGAGATTTTTAAGGCCTCGGAAGCACGGAACAAATGAGGAAACATGTGATGACCCTTTGGGTCGTCACAAATCACTATAGTTGTAAATTTCGAAGAGTTAAAGGGCCTTTCTCTATTATTATGTTCCTGTTTTTGCAGGGGCAGAGCTAGAACACGAACTACGGGTTCTGTCGAATTTAGTAGCTTTTGTTCAAACTGTATATTTGCTTTAAGAAATTCATCGAATAAGTACGATTAATTAATTTAGAACCCAGTATCTTGCAGATTAGGTTCCCGAACCCATAAACTTCAAATTATGGCTCCGCGTATGTGTGTTTGTCTTCGGGTATCGAAGGACAAATTGAGGTAGAACGTAGTAAGAATAAAGAATACTAAATGAAGAGTTTTTAATTTACCTATGGGTGTCAATGGATATTTAAAAACAGAATAAACCGACCGAATCGTACCATACCGAACCAATTTTTAGGTTTCTTTTAATAAAACTGTAGGTTTTTATCTAATCTATAATCGTACCGATAATTAGGGTGGATTTTATATTTTATGAAAATAAAAAAATACCGAACCGTACTGAATAAATTTAAAATGTGAAAAATATATTTATATATTAAGTTTAAAAATAATAAAGCACTGAATTTTTCTTGGGCCTTGAAATTATGAAATAATTATAAGCCAACAAGTAAATAAGGTCAAAATCCTAATTCTCATACCTATTATGCTACTCCTATTAAAACTCAAATATTTCCAGCATATTCACTAGCAAGACACAAATTATTGTAGCGATTATGAGTAGCAAACTACAATGTATTGAATATGTTTCCTTTCGTGATTTGGACTTTTCTTTTTGAATATTTAATCTTCTATAGACTTTATTCTTTGAGTGCTAACTTGGTTAATATCTTTATACTTGTGTAATTTATATTTTTATTGTATTTGCTTAGTTTCTTTTACGTTGTTATAGAATAGTTGATGGATCTACATACTAGTCATCTTTTATGTTTTCTTAATTCATCACCTTTTAAACAGTAAAAGTATCTAAAGAGCTTTGCTAAGTCCTATAAAAGTATGTATATTATTGAATTCTACTTCTACTAGTGACTTTTACATGAAATTCAAAAAAATTACCGAAAATTAACCGAACCGTACCGATACCGAAGAGAAACCGATATGATTGGGACGATTTCAAAAAGTCTAATTTTGATTATACATAATAGAATAACCGAAAAATTTGTGTGGTACAAATTTTATAAAATAATTGGCCGAAACCGAACCATTGACACCCCTAAATTTACCCCTCTCGTCATTTTTTTACTTTACTTTTAATCTTTATACGTCAATATTATTCTTTTTTCTTACCATGTTAGCCTCGGGTGGTGCTAGTTATATTCCAATAAAATGGGGGTAAAGGAAACATGAGCAAAATTTAAGTGTATAAGAAATTTTTAGATAATATAAAGTGCAAAATAAATATTGATCACATCCACCAACAAAGGGAGTGAAGTGATAAGTACTCATTCATTCTTAATCAAAGATTTTGGGTTCAAGCTCGGTATAGAATCGCCTTTGTTAGGGAGTACTTTATCCCTTCCCCAACCAATTGTGATGACCCAAAGGGTCATTGTCACGACCCTAGTTTACCAATTGTGAACACGTCATGACGGCACCTAGTCTTCGCGACCAGGTAAGCCTTACACGTTGCGGAAGTGATAATATTTGCAGAAATTTATAATCAAAACTAGATAACAAGAATAATGTATATAATTGCCTCCTGGCACATACACTTCAACACTTAACATTCTGAAACTAACCCAAAGACCCGGAAACCCACAGGCAACACAGGCTAAGAGAATCATAAGATACAACTCTAATATCCGAAAATGTCTACAACAACTGAGTACATGAAATGGAACTGTTAACTACAAGATAGAGTAGAAGGAGGCTCTTCGGTCTGCGGACGTGGCAGATATACCTTAAGTCTCCGAATATAGCACCCGGATCACTGATAATGCGCTCGACCAGAAGTACCTGGATCTGCACATGAAAAACATGCGCAGGAAAGGCATGAGTACACCACAGCGGTACTCAGTAAGTGCCAAGCCTAACCTCGGTTGGGTAGTGACGAGGAAGGTCAGGGCCCTACTGAGGTAAAATATAATAATCAATATGATAATGAGAAGACAATATGTGTATAATCACGGCAGATATCCAGCAAGAAAATAAGTAAAACAGTAACAGAGGACAAACACAATCAAAGAATCGAGGTACAAACCACAATCGGATATTTATCATTTGGAATCTCCTGGTATCCCGAGGATCTCTTGATATCCTCAATAAGTCTTTCGGGGATTTCTTGGTATCCCGAGGATCTCTTGGTATCCTCAATAATAATTCTGGGATCTCTTGGTATCTACAATAATAAATTCTGGGATCTCTTGGTATCTAGAGGATCTCCTGGTATCCTCAATAAATATTCTGGGATCTCTTGATATCCACAATAATAATTTCTGAGATCTCTTTGTATCCCGAGGATCTCCTAGTATCCTCCATATATAATATTTTCTGTGCCAGGGATCTCTTGATATCCCGTACTCTCAATCTTAGTATATAACATGTGCAGGGGGAGCTCCCGAGATGCCGTCCCGTAGTCCCAAATTTAAATCAACCAACAACAGCTCAAAGTATTAATTAACTACCAAACTCATAGCAAATAATAGTATATTATGGCCTAATATGCTTCATAGAATGCAAACAAGGCAGTTTAAGCAAATAGGCAAGTAAGTCCACTAAACATACTTTTCTAAGCTAGCACAGGCTATAATAGCAAATAGGAATAAGCAAATACGAAAGAAAACTCAGCTCAAGTATCTCTTATTTTAAGTAAAAATTCGGATTTTCAACAATTAGCTCAAGTACGCGCTCGTCACCTCACGCACAAGGCATTCAATTACCAATTTCATATCTTAAGGGACAAAGTCCCCCACACAAGGTTAGACAAGCCACTTACCTCGAACAAGTGCAAGTCAACCCAAAACCACGCATTTGCCACGAGTATTCGACTCCAAATGGCTTGAATCTATTCAATTAAATTGTATAATGTAAATAATAATTCAAGTAATCGATTCTACAATTAAATTCTAAGCTAATACGCGAAATTATGTAAAATGACCAAAATACCCCTCGGGTCACACGTCTCAGAATCGGGTAAAATTTATATTTCCAGAACCCTCGTACTCTCACGAGTCTAACCATATAAAAATCTCGCAAATCGGAAAACAAATCGCCCCTCAAATCGCGAATTTAGAATTCAAAACTCAAGCCCTAATTTCTTATAATTTGGCTAAATTTTCATGAATCTCTATGTGGAATTCACAATAAAAACGAGTTCTAACTCCAAGAAACTTACCTCAAGTCTTCTCCCCTTTGAATCCTCTTTAATCTCCACCAAGAAGCTCTCAAAATGATCAAAAATGGTGGAAAAATGATCCAAAATCGATTTAATAAACTCACTGATTTTTTTCGGAAATCATTGTTCACGGAGATATTGTTCATGCGCGTCGTCACTATTCACACGCGCGGGGTTACAGTTCATACGCGTTGTCAATGTTCACCCGCGCGGTTACTGTTTACGCGGGGGGTACTGTTCACGCTGCAGAAAAATGCAGCATCAATTAAAGAAATTGCAGCAAAGCTATTTTTCACTAAAATGGCTCTAACTCCATCATACGAACTCGGAATTTGACGATTCTTGTTCCTATGAGTCAAAAATAATAATATGAATACAACCCTTCAATCGAAACTCAATTCGGAGCTTGTTTGCCCAGTTCAATACCCATTTCTCTTGTTAAATAATTAACTCACATATCGCGTCAAAAACCCAATCGCGACTTGATGAAATTAAACCAAAATTTTCAGATCAGTCCTATAATTCATGATTTAAATTTAGGAAGTCTCGAAATCAAATTTGGATTTCTAGAACTAAAAATGAACCTTTAGATCATTACATTTATGCTCAAATGAACAAAAATCTTCCAAAAATGACCCGTTGGGCATCCGAAACACACCCGAGGCCCCCGGGACCTCAACCAAAAATACCAACACCTCCTATAACCTCATACAAACTTGTTCCAATCATCAGAACACCTCTATTAACACTAACATCATCGAATTATAACGAATTCAAGCCTAAGTTTTTTTTTTAAACTTCAAAAACACACATTCGATCAAAAACCCGACCAAAACATGTCCGAATGACTTGAAATTTTGCAC
>MU679906.1:15196-29588 GCA_026770625.1 Nicotiana glauca | reverse complement strand
TTGAAACCAAGATCATGTAAGTTACAAGTAATTATACAATGTCTAAAGTCATTTACTTCATTCAATGACACATGCAGACCTCCAAACTTTTCCCCAGCGTCCTATATCACATTGAAATCTCATCCTACAATCCATAGAGTATTACATATCAGAAGCCAAAGCATATAGTGTATCCCACAACTCTATCCTCTCTATGGCATCATATTAGGCATAAACTAGAGTGAGAATTAGCTCCTTTCTGAGTACTTGAATCAACAAGCCTTAGCGTAAGCTGCTGCTCCATATCAAATAATACATTAACTTAATAGACTTCATTCATAAATGCCTAGATTTTGTCAGAAATATTTACAAACGCCTGAGAAATGACTATTCTTCTATTGTTTCTCTCCATCCTAGACCATTGCTTTGGTCGCATCAATTGCCCAAACCTAAAGTGATGTTGTATATTCATTGTAATAAGTCTTTCAATGGGTTTTTTGTATTCACCGGTCTGTTGTTCCAAATTAGAGAATTCATTGCTAACTGGTAGATTCAGAGAGTGTCCTTCTTGTTTGAACCCCAGTACCAGTAATACTAGATGTTATTTTTGTTGCTTTTTCCTTCCTCTACAAGCTGATTTTTCTTTTTCAAAAAGTATGGATGATAAGTCAACCTATCGAGCAACATTTCTAAAGTTCTGAGTTGTAGACTCCGCATGCATATCTCTTCCCTTTCTTTCTACAATATCTTCTTCATTTGCTATAGCTGATTGATTGACCAATTGAGTTTTTACTGGTTTAGAAGTGATTGCTCTACTAGAAGATTCCTTAGCTGTATTCTAAATCTTGGGAGTTGGAGGTGGTATTTTACTTCCCTGTATCTCAAAGCATTGGTCATTCGTTACAAAAATAGAGTCAGTGTTAGGTTTTACTATAGCTAGGTTTTTCTTTTGGACAATAGGTTTAAGGGGTATATCAGGTTTTGCAACTGGTGGATTAGGGCATATATTATATTGCCCCACAATATTAGGAGGTTTGGTAATAATTCAGTTCTGCTCAGCTCACTTGCCTTACTTGCTCCTTCATAGTTGCCCTCAATAATATTTGTACACATCACTGCCTGCTCCTCCTCTATAAAATGAACTTCTTCCTCAGAGTCCTGTTCATGATAAACATCTTCTGTCTCTTGTTCATCATCTTACTGCATTTCACCTTCCTCCTCAAACTCATCTTCCACATGTTGACTACCTAATCTTCCCATAAGTGGGCTTGCTGTAGTAAGATTCCATGAAGGTGCTTCTTTGATTGACTTCTTAGTCTTATCAATTTCTTGCAAATACTTTGCTCTTTGCTCGTTATTCACACATGTAGCTGCTCCTTTTAATGCATCGGTTGCACTATCTCTTGGATTGACAATATTATATTGAGTGTCCAAAGTCTGTGAAGGAACTTATTGAGATGATTGTGATGCTCGTATTTAAACTACTGACAATCCAAACATCGAGCCACACTTGCAACGAGATCCTTCTTCATTCTCCTCCAACAATAATATTGCTGCAAATCCTGATACATCTTTGCGGCGCCCGAATAAATAGGGTATAGGGAACTATGGGTCTCCTCTAAAATCAGCTCTCGGGGTCCATCTACATGGGCATCCTAGAAAGATATCTCACTCACAATCTCTCTAGCTATATGAAGATGAATCAGCTGAATATGTCCATCAATGAACCTCCTCACCCCCTCTCTCTCTCGGTAGAAAGTAATACAAGATCATGGTGAGCCAAATCGATGAATCTGGTCTCATACTGGGTAACAGTCACAGAACCCTACTGGAGATGCTCAATTTGCCTATGATAGGCCTTTCTCTAAGGGTTAGGGAGAAGCTTCTCCAGAAATAGCTGCATAAACTACTCCCAAGTCAAAGCTGGTGATCTGGCTAGTCTAGCAAAGCAGCAATCTCTTCACCAAGTCTTGGCGGATCCAGACAAGTGAAAAAGTAGCAAAATCGACCATATTGGTCTCTATTATCCCCATGTTCCTAAGAACCTAGTGACAACTACCTAGATAATCTTGGGAATACTTAGAAGATACACCGCTGAACATAGTAGTGAAGAGCTTGGGGGACCTGTCCAATCTACACAAAGCATCAACAGACATAGCTGCTCCATCACCAGCCTCGGCTACCACACCCAACAGAACTGCTCCAACTGGCTGAACTAGTGGAGTCTGAAACTGGGGAGCTACCTGCTCCGGAGTGTGAGTAGCAGGAGATTGGGCTCCACCTCCAGAATGAGAGACGACTGATGCTACAGGAAGCAAATCTGCTCAGTGACACTCTTCGTAAGGCCTACTAGATGGACTAGAGCATCCTGGAGAACTAGGCAGCAATAAACCCATCTAGGACCTGAGCTGGTCCTACCGAAACTGCTAGGGCCGAAACCTCATCATCAAAATCAACCTGAGGCTCCGCCGGGGGTACTGCTGCCCTGAGCTGAGCTCTGCCCCTACCTCGGCCTCTCCCTCAACCCCTCGTGAGAGCCACTACTAGGAGCTCGGGTTGCTGGTCAGTAGATGAGGAAGAGCATGTTCTCGGCATCTGCGAGAACCAAACCGTACGACAAGAAAGAATAAATGTGAAGTGTTTCCTATCTTTGTAGCCTCTAAGGGATAAATGTAGACGTCTCTGTATCGATCCCTCATACTCTACTAAACTTGTGTGTAAACTGTGAGACCCATGTAACCTAGAGCTTTGATACCAACTTGTCACGACTCGGATTTCACACCCTCGAAAGTCGTGATGGCGCCTACTAATGAGAGCTAGCAAAGCCAATTATTGAACTAACTAACCTTTTACCTATCAAAAGATACCGTGCAAATAGCGGAAAATTTAGAATAAGTGGAAAAAGCAATAAAATATTTGAACATGCAACTATTACAAACGATTAAGCCTTAACCACCTCAAAACCCGATGTCATAGTATGACAGACGGTCTATGATTTGCTACATACAAAAGTCTAAAGAAATAACAGTACACTATCTATGAATAAATGAAAAATTAAACAGGAAATAAAGGATAGAAGAGATGTCAGGGCCTACGGACACCTGCAGGTCTATCTTGTATCTCCATGTGGATTGAAGATAATAATACACTAGGATCTGCATAAAAGAGTTCAGAGTGTAGTATCAGCACAACCGAACCCATGTGCTGGTAAGTGCCCAGACAAACCTCAGCAAACTAGTGACGAGGCCCGGACCAGACTACCCAATAACCCTGTGCAATTCGAATATATACGGCGGAAAAAAAGTACATAAATAAGCAGTCAAGTTTGGGAGGGGGAGCATGCTGCGAGGGGAGATATCGATTTCAAATATAAGGACAACAAGTAAATGAGAGAAACAATATAACTCGGATATCAACAAAGAATTGAAAATCAATAAATGCACGACATCACCTTTCGTGCTTTTACTCTCGTCCTCACCAAAGCAATCATATAATAAAAATGTGCACAGCATCACTCTTCGTGCTTTTACTCTATTTTCTCACCATATAATCATTATAATCGGCACAAAGTGGTATATCTTGCGGCATGACATCACCCTTCCTTCTTTACACTCATTCCTCACAATAATACATGGCATCACCCTTCGTGCCTTACACTCTTTCCTCACAAAAATAATGCACGACATCACCCTTCGTCATTTAACTCTCTTCCTCGCCCAAACAACAATCACAAACAATAGGGAAAGGGAATAAATGAGATTATAACAAGAATTTTGGCAAGGGAAGAACATCAATAATATCAATATCACAGTTAGGGAGATAAAAAATAAAGCAACAATATCACGGTAAGGGAGGCAACATAATTATCTTTTTATCTTTCTCACTTTTACTTCAAAATTCACTTCAAAACTAAAGCCAAAGCTCTAAAGGTTCAATTATCACTTATACCTTCACTTCTCATTATACAAATCGAGCCAACGCTCCTCATAGTTCAACTATCACAATTACTTCCACAAGCTTTGCATAACAAATAGAAACCTTCATCTAGGCATGAATAATACAACAAAGTCATGAAAATCACAAAGTAAGACTTACGGGCACGCTAGACACCAACGTATAGATACTCGTCACCATGCCTATATGTCATACTCATCAATTACCACATAGAAAATAAAAATCGACTTCTAATCCCTCAAACTAAGGTTAGACCAAACAATTACCTCGAACATCCACGGCCAACTCAACCTTCAAACACCACTTTCCCTTTCGAATTTGGCTACAAATCAATCGTGTCTAAACATAATTGACTTAGTAAAATTAATAAATGCTAAACAATTCAATTTCAATGCTTAGTTATAGCTTTCCCATCATTCTCCCCAAAAAGTAAAAAATTGACCTCGCCCACGAGCCCAAATATATAATTTATTCTAAAATTTGACCCCAAACCGATTTCAAATTCCCAAATAATCAAAAAGCCCTAACTCTACCCAAGATCCTAATTTTCTACCCTTAATCTCATGTTTTAGGCCTAGAAATCTAGTGGGTGTTGATAAAAATGGAATAAAACAAGCTTAGGATTACATACCTATAAAGCTATGGTGAATTTTCTCATCAAAAATCACCTAAGAGGTGTGGAGAAGATGAAGTTTATGAAAAATGGAGGAATTCCGTTAATGTAATCTATTTTTGGAACTTAAAATTCCCGACAACACATATAAATCACATCAAACATGTATTGGGCTCCGGAACCATAATACGGGCCCGATACCATAGATTTCACATATCATTTCACTTTCAAAAACCTTTAAATTTTTTCGAAAAATAATTTCTTTTAAAATCCATTTCTCGAACTCGGGACCTCAAAATTTGATTCCGGACATACGTCCAAGTCCTATATTTTTACACTGACCCCTCAGGACCATCTAATCACGAGTCTGGATCCGTTTACCAAAAATATTGACCGAAGTTAACTTAATTGCATTTTAAGCCAAAGTTTTCGAACTGGACTGTGCACGCAAATCGGTGTGAAGCTAAAAGAGGTTTTTAAGACCTTGGAACAAATAATTTAATTTTAAAAAAAAAGTGATGACCTTTTGGGTCATCATAATATATTACCCTAGTTGTATTTCCAGCTAATGATTGAACCATCTTTTACGACTTGACCTGCATGAATCTCAAAATGGTTGATCTTACTAGGGTATATGTTTGGTATATTATGAATATTAACGTGAAACATATGCTGAATAGAGTGACATCCACTCTTTACCTCTAATTAAGAAATCAACTTGCCCTTCACACCCATATTTTCATCTCTTCAAATAGAAATAAGTGGTGAAATGAAAGTGGTGAGAAAATGTTCAGAACTTGTAGTCTCTTTTTATTGATTTTAGTTAACTGTAGAATTTAGAATCCTGGACCCCCTTTGAATCTCAATGGCGTGTCTAGTTTGAATTGATTACTAACTATTTAATTTTGACCTTGTATTAATAGTATCATTTTCCGTTGAAAGGGTCCATAAATCCCCTAACTCCGCCCCCAGTGAAGGTGTCTAGGGGCAGAGCTATCCACCTTATTGATAGCGAGATGAAGAAAGCAAGGATTTTAATTATTTTACTTTCTTTTACAATTCAGAAGCCATAATTTTAATTATTTTACTTTCTTGACCAATTTCGAGTGTCATATCTATTAGTTTAAAATATCTATTGGGCCATATACCTATTGTGTGGGAGAGGATTGTAAATAGATCATATTTTCGAGTGTCATATCTATTAGTTAAGAAACTTCTTTCTCGATAAGTTGATAAATTGGAGTTGCAAAGGGCAATAAAAAGAAAATGTGAATGTCGTGTCTCAAATTTACATGATTTGCACGTACTATCTTGTTCACATCGAACAAACCAACTCATATAATTCATCCTGGTCATATGTACAATACCTGACGCTTGCTCACGTATTAGAGTCTTAGTATAATGAGATTATAGTATACCCACCGTAGGTATATAGGGTCAACTTAACATCAACCCGAGTCTTTATTTCATCTTTTAAAATATTATTTGTAATTATATTAAACCCTAATGTCTTACTGCACAAGTACCTAGATCCAAACTTCACACTTTTGTTTGTTTCTTTCTTTTTGTTTTACTTTTTGCAACTCCATTTGATCTATTTATTGATAGAAAAATGAATGTTAACTTAAAGTGTAACAATTTAAAATATAGTAAAATAGATTTGGACAAGAGATTATTCTTAAATAATAAAAATTCAGATCATATTTTTCAAATCTTGAAATGACATTATTTTTTTTATTGATATATGATCCATTGATGTGATGACCCGACCCCTCGTCTCGTGAGTTACCGCTCCGTTTTCCCTATTTTAACTTCTTTATGTTTCATTTTCTATATCTTGTGTGATCGAGTTTGTTTGGAGTGGTTTTGATAAAAAATGAGACACTTAGTCTCTTTTAAGAAGGCTTAAGATGGAAAAGTCAACCGGATGTTGACTTATGTGTTAAAGGGTTTGGATGTGAGTTTTGATGGTTTAGTTAGCTTTGGGAGGTGATTTGTGACTTAGGAGCGTGATTGGAATTGGTTTTCGAGGTGCGGAATAGAATTAGGCTTGAATTGGCGAAGTTGATATTTTGGCGATTTCCGGTTAGTAGGTGAGATTTTGATCCGAGGGTCGGAATGGAATTTCGAGAGTTGTTGTAGCTTTGTTATGTGATTTGGTATATGTGTGCAAAATTTTAGGTCATTCGGACGTGTTTTGGTTAGGTTTTATCGAATGAGTAATACAGAAGTTTTTGAGTTCTTAAGCTTGAATCCGAGGGTGATTCGATATTTTGATATTGTTTTGAGTATTCCGAAGGTTGGAACAATTTTGAAAGATGTTATGGGGTGTGTTGGCATGTTTGGTCGGGGTCTCATGAGGCTCGAATAAGTTTTGGAGGAGTTTTTGCAAGATTTTTCCAATTTGAGCATAAGAATGCAATGATCCAAAGATCGATTTTTAGTTCTAGAGATCGAAATTGGTTTTGAAACTTCTGGAATTTTGACAATGAATTATAGGAGTGATCTAGAAAGTTTGGTTTAATTTGATCAAGTCACGATTGGGTTTTTGACGTGAAACATTTGTTAATTGTTTGACAAGCGAAATGGTTATCTCACTAATCAAACGAGCTTCGAATTGAGTTTCAATTGAAGGGATATGTTCGTACTATTATTTGTGACTCATAGGAATAAGAATCATCAAATTCCAAGGTCTCAGGCCCGAGAAATGAATTTTTGAGTAAAATTATTTTCTGAAAATATGTAAGGAAAACGGAAATGAAATTGGATTAGAAAGTGATGGTATCGGGCCCATCTTTCAGTTCCATCGCCCGGCACATGTCTTATATTTGGTTTAAGAACTTTACGCAATATTTGGTTAAAAACAAATGTCATTTGACTTGTTTCAGACTCAAAATGGAAAATTTGATGTTTTATGAAATTTTAACGAATTCTTGGATTTTAAAGCTTAATTCGTGGTATATGACGTTATTTTGGCGATTTGATCGCATTTTTAAGCTCGTAGGATGTTTTTGAGTTAGTGTATATGTTTGGTTAGGAGCCCCGAGGGCTCGAGAGTGTTTCAGAGGTGTCTCAGAATGATTTCGGACTTAGGAAAATTTCAAAAAATTGCAGAAATAGTACCCCATGAACAATGCCGGACAGAATGTTAAGTTCTGAAAATGGGACGTACCGATTTGGAGCTCGGATAAGGCGATTCTTCGGGAGATTTTTTGAGAGAACAATGGGGTTAGTGTTCTTAACTCAATTTTGGTTATATTGCTTGAATCTATTACTAGTTTTGGCGTTTAATCCGTAAATTTTGATAGAAAGGGTTAGAAAACCCTCATGGATAGAATCATGAATTTGAGGGTCAAAATGTGATGGGATTTGGATAATTTTTCTATGGTTAGACTCGTGGCAAGATGAGGAATCTGATGATGTTAATTTTTTAATTTTTCGAGACGTGGGCCCAGGGCTCGGGTTTTTGCTAATTTCAAAAATTTTGGTATTTTTCGATTATTTGGATTGTGCTTTGTTCCCATAACATATTATGACGTATTCGTTCTGATTTTGGATGGATTCGACGCACATGGAGGCCAATTCGAGGGGCAAAGGCCTCAAGAGTTAAAGAAATAGGCGGTTCGAGGTGAGTAATATTTGTAAATGACATCCTGAGGGTTTGAAACCCCGGATTTGCACACCATAGTGTTGTATTAAGGTGACTTACACGCCGGATAGCGAGCGTGGTGTAGAGCACCGTTGGGGATTGTGACTTGGTCCGTCCCGACTGATGAAATTACTGCGTATTTGGCTGAAACTAGTTGTTATCATCATAATTTGGGTTGATTGCCATATTTGGGCTTTGTGCCAATTATTTGAACCCTTTGGGGATTGTTGTCGATAATTCCTCACTGATTTAATTATATATTTGAACTCAGTCATGTATTTTCCACTATTTTAAAAACTCGGCCAAGATATTATGCCTTAAACACTCGAAATGATATTACTAAAAAATGTTTTTGGCCGAGCATCATGTTTTATTGTTTTCCGAGTGGCTTATGTGATTATGTTGACTGAGTAAGGTCGAGGGCCTGCAGTGTGAGGATATACGGATCGGCTTGCGCGCCGCAGCGGTTACTACATGATATTGTTCTGAGAGTGAGCCCAAGGGGCTGATACTGTTCTGAGTTACTAATACTGAGCCCGAGGGGCAAATTTCTACTTGTTATTTTGATATCAAGGCCGAGAGCCTGGATGATTATATTGATATTGAGGCCAAGATCCTGGTTGATGCCACGCGATGGCTTGATATTCCGCTTGGGCTGTAGGATCCCCTCCGGAGTCTGTACACACCCCTAGTGAGCGTCGTCGACGATAAATAAATGGATAGCTCGGGCTGCGCGCTGCACTGGGTACCAGAGTGTACCGTCATATGCATTGTATTGCACTAATTCATTTGTTCTTATTTGTATTGTCTGTCATAATATTTCTGCACTCTTATTTCATTGGCTTTTATGCTACTTCTTGCAATAATTACCTGATATCTTGGCGTTATCTGATAATGGAGTGTTGTGCCCGAGGGGCGGACTTTTGGGCTTGTTTGCACTACTTGTTTTGCATTCATTTACTTAACTGTTGGAAAAGGACATTTTCAAAAGATTTCACGATTTCACTGTTTTTCTCAAAGGGTTTACACTGCTCCTATATAGCATAATGGCTTGCTGTACGTGATTTCTTACTGCTCAGTTGTTATTTACCCTTATTACTTACTGAGTTGCAGTACTCACTTTTCTCCCAGCACCTTGTGTGCAGATGCATGTATTTATAGACCCGGTAGCAGGTTTTGGTTGATTGGAGGAAGGGTTATCGGAGTACCATTTTTCTCCCTTTTGTTTATCAGTCCTGTTTTATATATTTTAGACCTTGTAGTTGTATTTATACTCTAATAGATGCTCATGACTAGTGACACCCAGATGTCCTTCTGAGTTGTGTTGGATTTCTGTATTTGTTTTTCTATACTTACGCTATTTGGTATTAATAAACCCTAGCGTACTATAATTGTGTTAACTAATTGCTTTAAAGTAATGAATTGGGTTGACTGGCTGGTGTTGTCTTCACGAGAGGCGCCATGACGACCAGGTTTGGGATTTAGGTCGTGACAAGTTAGCATCAGAGCCTAGGTTACTAGTTCTCGCGAGTTATAAGCAGGTTTACTAGAGTCTCGCGGATCGGTACAGAGAGGTCTGTATGTAACCTCGAGAGGTTGCAGAACCTTTAGGAAAACTTCACATTCTTGGAATCTTATCGTGTGTCCTTGATTCAGCTTGAAAAGTAACTCTTGAAATTCCTTCCACACATTCGCATACGTGCATGAGAACTCAGTATCATATATGCCTTGATGGCTTGTAATTCCCCGGTCGAAGGGCGAGACGTGATCTCTGCGAGTTTGATGTTAGGCCAATCTGGAGGACTTGAGGCCGGATCTTTGCCTATGGTTTGAGCATCGAGGTGCCGGTTGTGTAACCCAGTGTTTTGAACTTATATGTCTGGTATTGTCCCTATAGTGGGAATGATGGTTGAATAGCTACGTGAGGAGTATGTTGGTAATGCGATATGTATCTATCTATATGATTGGAAGTGTCGAGGAAAACCTGCTGGACGATAGGTGAACTATTAAGTGTATGATTTCCATTGTGATTTGATGTGTAGCCCTAAGTTATGGGTGTGTGAGGAACTATTTCGTGTCTCCTAGTTGGGAGTGAAGTAAATTTCATGTCGTGGTATGAGTTCATACTCAGGAAGATTAAGTGATTGTGTAATGTGTATGACAGTGGAAGGTATACAAAATGTTAATTGGAGGCAAAGCAGGTGGGTTATCGCCTGCGGAGGGTTCTAAAGTTGTGTGATCCTTATGTTGTTTATTAGAAGATATCATTTACAAGTGAAGAATATGCGTTGAAATCTAAATTGGGCCGCCTACAGAGTGGGCTTAACTATTGTGTGAGTGAATAGAAGAATTGTAGAACAGTTAAAATTCTAGATTATTTGTGTTTCCTCGAGCTTATGAAGGAGCGAGTTCAATCTCACTATGGTATTACGACAATAATAAAGTATATGCGTTATGATTTATTAAGTGCGTTTTGATCTATGGTTTTGAGCCAAGTTGGGGAATTTGCTATTAATTAAGTTGATTGCACGGTTAGGTGCTATATTGTTTCAAGTTTGAGGCATATTGGTGAGTCAGTTATGGCTTACAGAGCTTAAGGTCGACCAGACGGTGGCCAGGCTAGTTTTTATGCTATTCTTGGCAGGACAGATGCTATTACTTCAAATGCTATCATTACAGGTATTGTTCCAGTCTGCCACAGATATGCCTCTATATTATTCGATCCCGGTTCCACCTCTTCTCAAGTGTCCTCATATTTTGCTCATTATTTGGGTACACCCCGACAGTTTCTATCTTTACCTGTTCATGTATCTACCCCGGTGGGCAATACTGTTGATGTGGACCATGTGTACCGGTCATGTGTTGTGATTATTAATGTCACGCCCCAAAATCCGAGGAGCGTGACAGGCGCTCATCCGAGGAAACCCGACTGAGCAAGCCTGCTAGGTTTCATTCCACCCAAACTAACTCATGAATAAATAGGAGATAGACTCCATTAATCAAATTCTATCAACATATAATTAACAATTTCCATTTCATTTTCATTAGCAACTTCATTCGCCACTTTAAAGGTATTACAAGTTATATACATCATTGCCAAACATCAATATTTCTATTTTAGTTTCCAATACCCGACACTACCCACAACCTGTCTACGGAGCCTCTAACTAAAACTAAAGAGTAATATGGAAATGCCGGCAACAAGGCCAAGGCTATATCTCCGGAATAAAAGTGGCATGAGCCACGTAAGGCCCCAAGATGAAACGGGCTCACCAATACAGCTGACGGAAACAAGAGGAGGTTCTACTGTCGGTGGACTGGAGTACCTGCTATAGAACCACCTACAATCATAACACGAATGTAGCGCCCTCGACAAAAGGGACGTCAGTACATTTGAATTGTACTGGTATGTATAACTAAACACTAATTTACTAGAAAGAACTATCAAACAGGTACAAGTAAATAACATGGGTATATCAAAGATGCAATTCATATAACCTTTCATACAATTTCCACAAACGTAGATTAGAGCATTTCCGTCACATGTTCACCACTGTTCTCAACACCACCGCCATCTTGAGCGGAGTCCAGTCACGACCCGACCGGCTAGGTCACATCATTGGAGGCATTACTCTCAATAAATATTTCATTTCCTCTTATTTAGAATTCAATACCGGCACATTACCACCATATGTGCAGCATGGTGTCCGATCACGACCCGATCGGCTAGGTCGCCTTGCCTAGGCATTACTCATTTCTCATTAGTCAACATCTCTGAATCTTTATTTCACATATATCATATCAATTCCTTGGCACCCAAGGCCACCATTGTCATATCGTTTTCTCATTTCAATATTTATTTAACAAGTTGTGATCATAGATATATATACCACAAAATAATTTAAGTTTCAATCACAGGTAAGTGAGAACATAGCTAGCATGAATAATTCTTTGTTTCGATGTCGGCTTATAGCCCAAGTATTTCAACACATAATTGTATTTTTTCATCCTTTTCTAATTATCAAGAATGGTACATTATTCACATTGAGGAACATCCTTCACGTATATGTATAGATAATTGCAAATCAATTAATGCATAATAACAGTCAATACACTAACCAATTCAACTCTTACCATACTTTTGTAAATGATAATGGCGCTCAATTTCTAATAAAAGAGGGGTTTTAGCCATACATACCTTTCTTGAGCGTTCCTTTAATTACTACGATATTTCAGAAATTCTAGCAACTTCAATCTATTTTGAGACATAGCAAAATTGAACACAAATTAGGAACATATTAATAATTCTATATCATTTGAGCATTTTATCAAATACTAGTTGGGCATCTTGATTTCTAATCCCCTTTTCAAGATTTTCTTCATTCCCTAACTCAATCTTTACTTATTTATGTTAAACAATCTTCACATAAACCTATGTTGTACATACATGTATACATAATAGTATTACACCCAATAATCATACCTCAATACCCCATCTTATACTCCAAACTCTAAATTAAAACCTAGGGTATAGATTCTTACCTCTTAGATGAAGAACTTGTGATTGGGTTCTTTGATTCTTGATGATTGATGCAAGATTTGGATGATTTAAATGTTGGGTTCCTCCTTCTCTCTCTAAAATGCTCTCACCTCTCGCTAAAATCAGTAGAAAATGACCGCAAATGAAGCCCCAAAGGCTATATATCAAAATGGGGTCGGGTTATAAAAATAAGAAAATTAACCCTCCGATGTCAACTATGCGACCGCAGAACGGACCGCAGAATGGGTATGCGGGCCGCAGATTCGTCGCAGAACTCATTGCCCAGAATTGGGCTGTTCTGCCTCATTCTGCGATCGCCGAATGGATATGCGGTCCGCAGAGTTAAATATGCGATCTCAGATTTCACGCAGAATCGCATTTTTCCAGCTTTTCGTAATTTGATCATAACTTTGTGTAGGAATATCCAAATGACAAATGGTTTGAAGCGTTGGAAACTAGACTCGAAGACCTTATATTTTATAGGTTATAAATCACCTAAAACCTTATATATATTTAGATATGCTCGTTCAAATTATGGACTAGTGCAAGATCATTGGGAATTTTAGCTTATTATGGACTTTTCTAATATTTCTTAGACTTAGGCCTTTCCTTGGAACCCAAATTACTTACCATAAGACTTATACGCATATTTACCCAAATACAATGGATTTACACCATATTAATAACACATAAAAATATTATAATAAGCATACGTGACACCACAAAATCCTAAATTACTTAGCGAAAATTTCCGGGGCCTTACAATTAAGGGTCTAGAGACCCGAGTTGATCTATTGCTATTGAAAATGGTGGACTTGATTTTATATGGGCCATGGATTTGTTATCTCTGTTTCATGCGATTATAGATTGTCATGCTAAGACAGTTACTTCGGCTATGCCGGGTGTACCGCGGATCGAGTGGCGTGGTATGACTAATTATATTCCTAGCAGAGTAATTTCTTTCTTGAAAGTCCAGTGTATAGTTGGGAAGGGTTGTCTGTCATATCTTGCTTTTGTGCGAGATGTTGGAGCTGAGACTCCTAGTATTTATTTTATCCCAGTTGTGAGGGATTTTTCATCCATTGCATCGCCCTTTACCAAGTTTACTTAGAAGGGTGCATCGTTTGTATGGTCGGACGAGTGTGAGAAGAGCTTTCAGAAGCTCAAGACAGCTTTGACCACAGCTCCAGTGTTGGTTTTGCCATCAGCTTCAGATTCATATACCGTATATTATAATGCTTTACAGATGTTTTGTGGCATGTTGAGGAGAGTATTTTAACTAAATCATTGGATGGACTAGTCGAGCTAATTGATGGTGATAACTAT
This sequence comes from Nicotiana glauca, assembly GCA_026770625.1. Lineage (NCBI taxonomy): Eukaryota > Viridiplantae > Streptophyta > Magnoliopsida > Solanales > Solanaceae > Nicotiana > Nicotiana glauca. The sequence continues at coordinate 15,527 of MU679906.1, read as the reverse complement.
AANCGACCCGATCGGCTAGGTCGCCTTGCCTAGGCATTACTCATTTCTCATTAGTCAACATCTCTGAATCTTTATTTCACATATATCATATCAATTCCTTGGCACCCAAGGCCACCATTGTCATATCGTTTTCTCATTTCAATATTTATTTAACAAGTTGTGATCATAGATATATATACCACAAAATAATTTAAGTTTCAATCACAGGTAAGTGAGAACATAGCTAGCATGAATAATTCTTTGTTTCGATGTCGGCTTATAGCCCAAGTATTTCAACACATAATTGTATTTTTTCATCCTTTTCTAATTATCAAGAATGGTACATTATTCA
>MU679905.1:0-14810 GCA_026770625.1 Nicotiana glauca | reverse complement strand
GTATATAGTATACATACACTATATATATACATATTGTGTAGTATATATACACTATATAATCATGTATAAAAAAAAATCAATATACGCTTTGGATATAAAAACACGTTCGAAATACACTCAATATACAAAAAGTGCATTACCAAACCTAGTATATAATGGATATACGCCTTTATACAAAACTACAATATAAATTATCGTATATTTACAACTCTATATATGTGTATATAAAATATTTAATACATTGCATAAGTGTGTGTGTGTGTGTATATATATATATATATATATATATATATATAATATTTATACAAAATTATATACAAGTACCATCCAACTACCCTATTAAACCTAGACCCACCATCGACACTCACTGTAAAAGATCTTCACTCACAAAATGCCATTATGCCCAAATAAGAAGAAGGACAAGGAGAAGGAGAAGAAGCAACCACCTGTATGAAAAATAACCCGTCAATCTACCATAAAATCTCATATGCTCACAAAAATTACCATAACCACCAATAAAACACCTTCAGAAATACACAGAGCTTGACTAGAGAACTTCACCTCTTCTACTGCTACTCTAATATTATTACCGTAGTATTAATCGAAGAAATCCTTTTAAAATTTAAATTAAATTTTTGGTAACTATTCTATGTACTCAAAGAAGCTTTTATATATAAAATAAAAAATAAAAAGAAAGAAATCTAGATCTGAAGTGAGAAATAGAAAAAGTAGAATGAATAGAGAAGAGAGAAATACACAAAGAAAGGAAATGAAGGAAAAAAGGACAAAAGAAGAAGAAGATATGAGTAATTTCTACAAGTGAGTGGGTTCTAGAAGATAAAAAATTATTCTTGAGAATTTGGATGAAAAGAGATAAAGTTAGGTTGGAAAACGTGTATAATAAGTAATAAAGTTGTTAGGAGTATGTGATGTTGTTTGGATATGGAGATATGTGATATTTTAGTTCAGATGGTAATAGTTGTGCTAATGGCTATGATTTGATATTAAATTTATTCCACTGGACATTTCAAGTAACGTGCAAAATTTTCGGCTATTAAAATTTTTAGGCGGCCATACAGTGTTATTTTGTCAATTATAAATCTTCTAAAGCCCCGACCAAACGCTACACGGTATCTACTATACTCCACAGTTATTCCTTAAAACCTTTGGGAATTATAAATCTTCTAAAATTATATCATATGTTTTTCTATTTAAGTTCAAAATATATACATCTTGTTATAAATCAATTTTATTTACGCTTAATGTCAATATTTAGAGAGAATACATGGTTTATTAATTGGTGGCTAATAGCCCGTTTGGCCAAACTGCAAAAATACACAGTTTCTTTTTTTTCAAAAGTACTTTTCTCAAAAGTACTTTTGGTGAGAAGCAGTTTGTATTTGGCTAATTAGTTTGAAAAGCACTTCTGAGCGGCAATTAGTGCTTGGCCAAGCTTTAAAAAACTGCTTCTAAGTGTATTTTTCTCAAAAGTGCTTTATCAAAAAAGTACTTTTGGAGAGAAGCTACTTTTTTCTGCTTCCCCCAAACACCTTCTCTTCTCCTCAAAAGCACTTTTTTCCCTTCCAAAAGCTTGGCCAAACGGTTCAATTTTTTGCTGAAAGTGCTTTTGGCCAAAAAGAAGCTTGGCCAAACAGGCTATAAGTCACTATCTCCCTATAAATAGAAGGTTCTATTCCATTATAATTCATCCCAAATTGAATAAGAATTTCCTCTCTCTTTCTTTGCAATATTGCTCTTGTTCTTTTATTATTTGCATAACATGTTATCAGCACGAGAAACATAAATATTCCTCCGATTCCATGAGTTTTCATTCAAGTATCTAAATATATTCAAAACCTGAATCCACTGAAGATATTATTATCAAGAAAACAATACGAGATTAATCAATTGAGTAGAAACTTTGGGATATGTACATGGTGTTTAACTTGTATATATAATATTGAGCATAATGATTGTCAATTGTTCCATAAAACTTCTTTCATGATTAAATTCTGGATTTAAGGTAAGTATTTTACTTTATTTTTCTCTTTTAAATTCTTGACATTCTATAATTTGATTTTAAACACAAGCAAAGACGGTAAATTTTGATTATAACTCTAATGGAGTTTGCAAGAAATTATAACCACCTAAAGTGGTAAAAATTTCATGTCTTGCCATGATCAAATTCATGTATGCTTGTGGGCAAAGGATGGAAAACCCGTCCCATTGAATTTGCTCCATTCTCATTCCTTTAAGAGAATGTGATAGCAATATGTGATAAGTCTGAAAGAAAATAAAATTATTACCATGAAGGTATCAATGGATGTGGACGTGGCAATAGATGAAATTATAATCATCATCATTGTGATAATGAGAATAATAATTATTCTCAAAATAATCCTTCACTATGTGAAAGTAATATTTGTCATCGATTTGACATGAGATTTTGTAAACCAAATATAGATGATTATGGTCCATTCATGATTTGAATGTGACAATATATGATTTATGAATACATATTCATTCTTGGAAGAATATGAATATACTAGTGGTAGTCAATATACCACACTCACATCTAGAAGGAGGTTTGAGATGAGATATAAGAAAATAATGTCATTATTATGGCATGAATGGTCATTGGTCACATGCCTATAATGCGCCAAAATATTTTGGTAATGTGATAATTAAATGACGACAATAATGCAAGAAATATATCGTGCATATAATTTTGACCATAACCATAATGTTTTAACTTTCTCCTTAAAAGAGATATTCGTCATATGGATGTTGATGAATATGTGGTAGTACCAAATTAATTAAGAACTCTGGAAGAGCTAATTATTACTATTTTAGAGAAACACAATTGATTACCAATAAGGTATTGTGTTGTAGTAAGTCTCAAAGAAACTTATTTAGTTTCCAAAGTATACGCGAAAACGGTTGATTATATTGAGACTATAAATAAACGAAAGATTTAATATCTTCTATTACTACAACTTGTAGCGGAATAATATGTATGTGAAAAGCTACCGGCTTTATTCTCTAGTTTGTACTACACAAATAAAAGAATACCACAATAAAGTGGATGTTTATTGATATAAAAACTCATATCATAATAAACTTGGAGTTTATTGATAATTGCATACGTCATGGTATAAATCTGAAGTTTATCAATATTGATAATTTATTCAGTTGGCATAATTGGTTTAGCCATATCAATTTAAGTATGATGTGAAAAAATAATAGAGAATTCACATGGGTAAATATTAAAAGAACTAGAAAGTTCTTTACGAATTTTTTTATATTGCTTGTTCTCATTAATTAATAAATTAACTAAAATTGGGATTATCCCATGAATACTGGAAATATAAAAGGTGAATATGGATGCATTCACCTGCCATGTATACCACATAAGATGCATATATGAGATGGTTACATGTGCAATTATTATTAACCCGCAATTTGGTATTTGGAGGTAATTTGCTCAATAATTTAATTTAGAGCATATTTTCCAGATTTTCTACCCAAGATAGTTTATCTTGATAAGTTGGGTTACATCACAATTGATTTAGCAAAATAATTTATTGAGTACCTCTACTTAATAGCTAAATATTGCTTATGAGAATGAAGTTATCTATATCAGTTTGATATACTTTATATATGAAAATATATTATATTCTCCCCTCGCAAGTGGTTCGGGGTCAGGAACCAAATAATTCCATCTTATTATTATTGATGTGCGGTGTATATATTGATTAACACCATAACGCACAAAGATGGGTTCTCAAAATTGAGGAAAAAAGTTAGTTTTTCTAACATGAGGGGGAGACAAGATAAACAGTTGAGAAAAAGTTACATGGAATGAATTATCATTTGTATATCTAGTTCTTCGAATGCGATAATATGAACTTGAAGTTCATAAAAAGATAATTCATTTGCAATATATTGCAAAGCATGCCAGACGCATTTGCTTACCTAAAGAAAGTAACTATATTCTCATTGCAAATGGTCCTATTAAGTCCTAGAAGGACAAAGTCTATGGTACTCTTAAAGCGTATAGACAAATCAGTTTCAAATAAACTTCTTGATAAAGAAGATGAGGAAATGATCAAAATGATCATAACAAATGAGGCAAGTGATCTAGAAGATCACATGACATAACACTTCATAAAATTTCAGGAGAGATTCAGGCACCTGAACATATGAATGGAGAGATCTCTATGTTATGTCTTTACGAAAAAATATTGGAACCGATATAACATGTTCGTCGACAACATCTATCATAGCGCTAAGTATAGATGGGGATCTTAAGTCTGTCGAATACAGACACAAAAATATTGGCCAAATGAAAGAGACACAATTTCGAATAGAATTGGTTTCATATGAAAGACATTTAGTTTTGAACATGTAGTTCAAACACTTGAAAGTATAAAGTCAATGATATGGACAATCAGTTTTCGATATCTTATTTTTCTAGCATGACATGAAAACTTGATATGCATCTAATTAAAGTCTATTATATGACTTATATGACTTAAGTTATATGTCACGACCCCAACCCCGGTCGTGGTGGCACCCAACATACTGCTAGGCAAGACCGACCAATTTAATAACCTTAACCATTTTTATACAGTTCATAAATTAATTAATACAGATAAATTACTAGGTCATAATACTGAAAATCTAAAATAGAGTTAAAACATGCGGAATCTCAAATAACAATACTACTAAGCAGCCCGAAGAATCGGGTGTCACAAGTATGATCCTCTAATACATGAGTATCATCCTACTACATATCGTTCTAAAGAAATGCAGAAATGAAGCAATAAGATAGAAGGGAAGATCAGGACTGCGGACGTCATGCAGCTACCTTGATACTCTCGGATATGTGCTGCTCGGCAGAGAAGTCCTCACTCAGCCTCAGATGCACCTGGATCTGCACGCAAGGTGCAGGGAGAAATGTGAGTACTCCTACCTAGTGAGTAATAAATATAAATAAAGGCTGAGAATAAGAAATCCTGAATAGGCACAACGTAATCTATAAATGCAGCAATTTAAACCAAGTAGTATAAAGTCCGTGGCCAATGGAAACAATTATGGAAATACTACAACAGATACGTATATAAATGACAGTCAAATATGAAATGCAACACATAGTACATTACTCTCTAGTACCCACTGCGGCGTGCAGCCCGCTCCATTTATTTATCGTCGATGGCGCTCACTTGGGGTGTGCAGACTCCGGGAGGGTCCTCTTACGGCCCAAGCGCAATATAAAGCCATCTCGTAGTATCAACTAGGCTCTCGGCCTCATATCAATATCAATATAATACCGTTGCGGCGCGCAGCCCGATCTCATACTCAGTAATCACATAAGCCCCTCAGGCACAATAATGTAGAAATATTCAGCCCAAACTTCGTTAGAAATATTAATTAAGTTTCAAGTTCGAGATAATGGTGGCTGAGTTTGCAAAAACAGTGTTAATTACTAGGACTGAGTTCAATAATATGTAAAAATTATAAGAAACCAGTAATAGCAATCCCTGAAGGATTCAGTCAGTTGGCACGAAGCCCAAATATGGCAATCAACTCAAATTATAATGATAACAGGTGAAATTCAGTCAAATACGCAGTAAATTCATCTATCGGGATGGACCAAGTCACAATTCCCAACGGTGCTCTACCTCATGCTCGCTATCCGGCGTATAAGTCACCTCAATATGGCACTAAGATGTGTAAATCCGGGGTTTCAAACCCTCAGGACATCATTTACATCTATTACTCACCTCAAGCCAGCATAAACTCTATCTCGCTATGACCTTGCCTCGCAAATCGGCCTCCTCACGCGTCGAATCTTGCCAAAACCACAACGAATATGTCACAATAGGCTAAGGGAACATAACCCAATCGAAAAATAGCAAAAATCTCGAAATTAGCAAAACCTGAGCCTCGGGCCCACTTCTCAAAACTCAGAAATCTTCACATCAATGGGTTCCTTATTTCGCCACGAGTCCATACATACCAAGAACTCCCAAATTTGAGCTCAAATGACCCATCAAAACCCAATTTGAAATATCAAAACTCAAGCCCTAGTTCTTCCCCTTTTTGCTAAGTTTTCATAAATTTCTACGTTGATTCTACAATTAAATAATATTTTTAGATCATGGGACTCACTTCCAATCGATCCCACTCGAAACCCTCTTCAATTTCCATCCAAAAGCTCTCAAGGATGCTCAACAATGGTGAAAATATGACTTAGCTCAGGGATGAAATAATTTAAAAACCCTTCTGCCCAGCTGATATTTTCCTCTATGCGAATGCGGTAAAATCCCCGAGTTCGCGATGAATTCATTGACCAAAATTACCCCTTTGCGAACGCGGTGCCCCACCCATGAATGCGAACCTTCAGGCCTCACACGCACGCGAACGCGTTCCATCGCACGCGAAGAACGACCTCCACTGGGCCCACACTACTCATACGCGTTCACGACCTTGCCACTGCGAACATGAAGCACACTTCTCCAGCACTCCGCGACCGCGAACTCCTTAACGCGAACGCGAAGAGTAATATTCATGCCTTCCAAGTTTCCTCTCCGCGAATGCGACACAACCTACGCGATCGCGAAGGCTTAAAACCTGCAACACCTGATCTGAAATTTCTGCAATATTTTCCAAATTTAAATCTTCCCGTTAGACATCCGAAATCACCCTGAGCCCCCCAGGACCTCAACCAAAAGCACCAACGCATCCTAGAACATCATTCAAACTTGTTCCAATCATCAAAACACATAAGACAATATCAAAACCACCAAATTACATCGGATTCAAGACTAAGTTCTTCTAAAACTTCCAAAACACGCATTCGATAAAAAACCCAACCAAATCACCTCCGAATGACCTGAAATTTTACACACACATCCCAAATCACCTAACGAAGCTGCAGTAACCCTTGAAATTGCATTCCGACCTCTTATCAAAATCTTACCTATCAACCAGAATTTGCCAAAATACTAACTTCGCCAATTCAAGCCTAATTTTACACCGGACCTCCAAAATCACTTCTGATCATGCTCCCAAGTCACAAATCATCCCCCGAAGCTAACCGAATCATTGGAATCCATATCCGAGCCCTCTAACTCATAAGTCAACATCCAGTTGACCTTTCTAAAATAAGCCTTCCTTAAAGAGACTAAGTATCTCATTTCCTTCTAAAATCAATTCAAATCAACTCATTCACACAAGACACTTATAATGAAGCAGAAAATAGGGAAAACGGAGCAGTAACTCACGTGATGACGGGTCGGGTCATCACATCCTCCCCAACTTAAACAAACGCTCGTCCTCGAGCGAGTCAAGAAACATACCTGAAGCCTCAAATAGGTGAGGGTATCTGCTCTGCATCTCCCACTCGATCTCCCAGGTAGCCTCCTTCACGGGCCAACCTCTCCACTGCACTTTCACCGAAGCAACATCCTTTGACCTCAACTTCCGAACCTGACAATCCAAAATGGTTACTGGCTCTATATCATAAGTCAAATCACCCTCTAACTGAACTGTACTAAAAATGCAGAACATGGGACAAGTCTCCAACATACTTCTGGAGCATGGAAACATGAAAAACTGGATGCACGCTCGACAAGCTAGGTGGCAAGGCATGCTCATAAGCCACCACCCCCAATCCTCCGAAGTACCTCAAAAGGCCCAATGAATCGCGGACTCAACTTCCCTTTCTTTCCAAATCTCATAACACACTTCATGGGTGAAACCTTCAGTAGGACCTTCTCACCAATCATATAGGATACATCTCGAACCTTCCTGTCTGCATAACTCTTGTGCCTCGACTGCGCTGTACGGAGTCTCTCCTGAATCACCTTCACTTTTTCCAATGCATCCTGGACCAAATCTGTCCCCAATAGCCTACCCTCACCAGGCTCGAACCAACTAACTGGAGATCTACACCTCCTCCTATATAAAGCCTCATACGGAGCCATCTGAATGCTCGACTAGTAGCTGTTGTTATAGGCAAACCTGCAAGCGGTAGAAATCGATCCCATGACCCTCCAAAGTCAATAACATAGGCGCGTAGCATATCCTCTAATATCTGAATGGTGTGTTCGGACTGCCCATTCATCTGAGGGTGAAAGGTTGTGCTCAACTACACCTGAGTTCCCAACTCTCGCTGAACCGTTTACCAAAACTGAGAGATAAACTAAGTGCCCCGATTTGATATGATGGAAACTAGGACACCATGCAACCGAATAATCTCCTGAATGTAAATCTCTGCCAGCCACTCTGAATAATATGCACTACAAACTGGAATGAAGTGTGCGGACTTGGTTAGCCTGTCTACAATTACCCAAATAGTGTCAAATTTCTTCAAAGTCTGAGAGATTTCGGTAACAAAATCCATACTGATCCTCTTCCACTTCCACTCAGGAGTAACCATCTGCTGATGCAAGCCACACGGTCTCTGATGCTCATATTTCACCTGCTGACAATTAAGACACGAGGCTACATACTCCATAATATCTCTCTTCATCCTCTGCCACCAATAGTGCTGTGTAAGATCCTGGTACATCTTCGCGGTACCTGGATGAATGGAATACCGCAAGCTATGGGCCTCCTCCAATATCAACTCCTGAAGCCCATCCACATTGGGCACGCAAATCGGGCCTTGCATCCTCAACACACCATCATCACCAATGGTCACGTCTCTGGAATCATCATGCTGAACCCTGTCCTTAAGGACAAGCAAATGCGGATCCTCATACTGACACTTTCTGATGCGGTCATACAAGGAAGACTAAGAAACCGCACAAGCTAACACCCGACTGGCCTCTGAAATATCTAGTCTCACTAGCCGATTAGCCAAGGCCTGAACATCAACTACAAATGGCCTCTCCTCAACTAGAATGTATGCCAAGCTCCCCATACTCACCGCCTTTTGGCTCAAAGCATCGGCCACTACATTGTCCTTCTCCAGGTGATACAGAATGGTAATATCATAATTCTTAAGTAACTCTATCCACCTCCGCTGCCTCAAATTAAGATCCTTTTGCTTGAACAAATGCTGAAGACTGCGATGATCAAAGAATACCTCACAAGATACGCCATACAAGTAATGTGTGACGACCCGGCCCGTTGTCACGTGAGTTACCGCCCTGTTTCCCCCATATTATATTGCTCTATGTTTTAATATCAGTAATTGAATGGGTCGGATAGAATTGAATTGGTTTTAGTTGGAAATGAGGCACTAAGCCTCTTAGAAGAAAGCTTATTTTGGAAAAGTCAACCGAAAGTTGACTACATAGTTAGAAGGCTCGGATGTAAATTCCGGTGATTTGGTTAGCTTCGGGGGATGATTTGTGACTTAGGAGTGTGATCGGAATTGATTTTGGAGGTCCGGTGTAGAATTAGGCTTGAATTGGCAAAGTTGGAATTTTGGCGAATTCCGGTTGATAGATTAGATTTTGATCCGAGGGTCGGAATGGAATTCTAAGAGTTGCAGTAGCTTCGTTAGGTGATTTTGGATATTTCTGCAAATTTTTAGGTCATTCGGATGTCGTTTGGTTAGGTTTTTGATTGAATGCGCATTTCAAAAGTTTTGAAGAAACTTAGGCTTTGATTTAGTGAAACTTGATGATTTTGATGTTAACGATAGTGTTTTGATGAATCGAGAAAGTTTGGATAGGGTATTAGATCATGTCTATGCTTTTGGTTGAGGTCCCGGGGGCCTCGGTGTGATTTCGGATGGTTAAACGGTGAAGTTGGATGTTTGTTGCAGGTCTGGTGTATCTAGCTTCTGGTATTTTCGCATCTGCAGAAAAGGAGCCGCATAAGCGGTTCTGCAGATGCGGCTATGGTGTCGTAGAAGTGGTCCTCAAGGGGGCCTGGCATTTTCGCAGGAGCGGAAGTCCTTCCGCAAAAGCGGGTCCGCATAAGCGGACAATTCATCGCAGAAGTGGTTGAGGGGAAACCGCATAAGCGGGCTTTTAGTCGCAAAAGCGGCACCTGGGGGAGTTAAGTGAAAACCGCATAAGTGGTCACATGGCCACAGAGGCGGTCCCACATAGCGGTAGCGGGACCACAGAAGCAGAAATCTCTGAAGGGTTTTAATGAAACAGTGTTCGCGAATTTCAGAAGTTAAGGAAAACATTTTGACTTCGGGAAGAGGCGATTTTGGGAGATTTGGAGAGGATTCGAAGGGGATTCCATCAGGTATGAATTTATAGACTCAAATAATTTTATTATGGTGTAAAAACAAGGATTTAAACACTGAAAATCCAAGGATTTAAGGGGTAAAAATGGAGGTTAGGGCTTGAAACCTAAAAAGTGTAAACTTGGAATTTGAGGGGTCAAATGAACTCCGACTTTGATGAATTTGATATGGGTAGACTCGTGGCGAGACGAGGAGTCCGGTAATGTGAATTTCGTAATTTTTCGAGAAGTGGGCCCGGGGCTCGGGTTTTGCTAGTTTCGAGATTTTTGATATTTTTTGATTATTTTTGATTGGGTATTGTTCCTTTAGCATATTGTAATGCATTCGCTTTGATTTTGGCTAGATTCGACGCGTGAGGAGGCGGATTCAAGAGGAAAAGGCATGGCGGACTAGTTTGGTGGCCGGCTTGAGGTGAGTAGTAGATGTAGATGATGACCTGAGGGTTTGAAACCCCGGTATCTCACATTGTGATGCTGTATTGAGGCGAGACACATACTCTACGGTGAGTGCGGGGTCATTTGTGGATGGGACTATGGCTTAGTCCATTCGAGTGATGTCTATACTGTGTTATTAACTAGAAATTTGGCTGGTAAACATCCAACTTGGATTGTTATGAACATATTTGGGCTGCGTGCCAACTATTTGGATCCCTTAGGGATTATTATCACTGTTGCCATGAAATTGAGCATGTTTCCATGATATCAGTCCTGAGTTAAGTACTGTCTAGAAATGATTAGCAATCTTCTAAGGTTTTAATCACTTAAACTATAATACCTGTTAAATGGAACTGAAAATGGTAAACTTGATTGTGCCAGTGTGGCTTGCATGCATATATAGTTGGACTGATTGTGGACCGGGCTGCACGTCGCTGTGAATGCTACTATGTCATTGCGCTTGGGCTGTAGGAGCCCCTCCGGAGTCTGAACCCCCGCAGTGAGCACGTGTACCCAAATGGATCTGGCTGTACGCCACAGCGGTCATGTGCATTTCATTTCATTCATGCATTGATATCTATTTGTCTATCCNGAGTTGGAAGTACTCACTTTACTCCCTGCACCATGTGTGCAGATCCAGGTATCCCGGGAGTTTAGCTGAGCTTTTGCTGATTTCAGAGTTTATCCGGAGTTGTCGAGGTAGCTGCATGACGTCCGCAGGATCCGACTCCTCCCCTATCCCTTTTATTATCTTTCCTCAGTTTTGAGATATGGTATTAATTGGAGTCTTGTCCCACTGTATTGTTAGAGGCTCTAGACTCATGACCCCCAGTTCTTTGGGAGTATATTCCGTGTTACCGTGATATTCAGCTTAATCTTTTAGCTTCATTGTTGTTAATGATATTTAAATAATTGGTTTTGAGCTTCATGATCGGGTTGAGAGTGTAATTGGTCGGGCTTGCCTATCAATTGTGTTGGGTACCATCACGACCGGGATTGGGGTCATGACATAATGCCTCTAAATCTTCAATGCGTGAACTATAGCAGCTAACTCCAAATCATGAACGGGGTAGTTCTGCTTATGGGGCTTCAACTGACGAGAGTATAAGCGATAACTCTACCCTCCTGCATCAATACACAACCAATACCAACTCTGGAAGCATCACAAAAATACCGTATAAGAACCTGAAGCTGATGGAAAAACCAATAATGGAGCTGTGGTCAAAGCTGTCTTGAGCTTCTGAAAGCTCTCCTCACACTCTTCCGAACATACAAATGAAACACCCTTCTGAGTCAACTTGGTCAAGGGCAATGCAATGGATGAGAATCCCTGAACAAATCGGAAATAATAGCCTGCCAACCCAAGGAAGCTACGAATCTCTGTGGCTGAGGACGGTTTAGGACAACTCTGCACCACCTCAATCTTCTTCGGGTCAACCTGAATACCCTCGCTGGTCACCACATGTCCCAAGAAAGCCACTGAACCGAGTCATAACTCACACTTGGAGAACTTTGCATAAAGCCTCTCCTCCCTCAATCTCTACAATACCACTCGCAAATGCTCCGCGTGCTCCTCCTAAATATACGAGTATACCAGGATATCGTCAATGAACACGATGACAAACGAATCAAGATAAGGCCAAAATACACTGTTCATCAAATGCATGAACGCTGCTGGGGCATTGGTCAGCCCGAAAGATATGACAAGAAACTCATACTGACCATATCTAGTCCTGAAAGCAGTCTTATAAATATCTGAATCCCTGATCTTCAACTGGTGATAACCTGAACGGAGATCAATCTTGGAAAACACCTTCGCTCTCTGAAGCTGGTCAAATAAATCATCAAAATGAGGCAGGGGATACTTGTTCTTCACTGTTACCTTGTTCAATTGCCTATAATCGATGCACATTCTCATTGTGCCATCCGTCTTTTTCACAAACAGAACTGGAGCATCCCATGGTGACACACTCGGTCGAATGAACCCCTTATCTAGGAGCTCCTGAAGCTGCTCCTTCAATTCTTTCAACTCCGCTGGTGCCATACGATATGGCGAAATAGAGATAGGCTGAGTGCCTGGCACCAGATCAACACTAAAATCAATATCCCTGTCTGGAGGCATGCCCGGCAAGTCTGCAAGAAATACATCGGGAAAATCCCTCACAACTGGGACAAAATCAATGCTAGGAGTCTCAACTCCAACATCCCTCACAAATGCCAAATAGGAAAGACAACCCTTCCCAACCATATGCTGGGCCTTCAAGAAAGAGATAACTCTACTGGAAATATAATTAGTCACACCACGCCACTCGATCCACAGTACACCCGGCATAGCCAAAGTGACTGTCTTAGCATGCCAGTCAAGAATAGCATGACACGGAGATAACCAGTCCATGCCCAATATAACGTCGAAATCCACCATGCTCAATAGCAATAGATCAACTCGGGTCTCCAGACCCCCAATAATCACAACACATGACCAGTACACATGGTCCACAATAACAGTATCACCCACCGGGGTAGACACATGAATAAGTAAGGAAAGAGACTCCCGGGGCATACCCAAATAATGAGCAAAATATGAAGACACGTAAGAATAGGTGGAACTGGGGTCAAATAATACTGAGGCATCTCTCTGGCAGACTGAAACAATACCTATAATGACAACGTCTAAGGTAATAGCATTTGTCCTACCCGGCATAGCATAAAAACGAGCCTGGCCACCGCCGGATCGACCTCCACCTCTGGGATGACCCCTGGCTACCTGATCTCTACCCCTAGTTGGCTGGGCGGGTGGCGAAGTAACTGGGGCAGAAGTCGAGGGCTGACCCCTCTGCTGATGCTAACTACCACGAAGTCGAGGGCACTGCCTCCTCAGGTGACCAAACTCTTCGCACTCATAACAGCTGCCCGGTGCTGGAGATGGGGATTGAAGGGAACCCCTCACACCAGATTGACTAGCAAAATGCACTCAGCGCAGAAGAACCCTGAGCTGATGGGGCATGAGATGAACTCTAAGCTGGAAGGGCGCTGAGTGAAGACTGACCCTGCTGGGGCCCATGATGACCACGGCCTAAAGATCCCCCAGGATACTCTGGATGGGTCGACTGAGCAGGCCTGAAAGAACGACCTCTACCATGCTGGAACTGGCCCCTCGAAGGAGCACCACTGTAACTGCCCGATCTACGAGGCCTCTTGGCCTCCCTCTCTTCTCGGTCTCGATGGCGAACTGACTCAATCTCACGAGTGATATCCACCACCTCCTCAAACGTAGCACTCAATAACCTCTCTCTAGTCATTAGAATATGGAGATGGTAGTTAAGGCCATCCATAAATCTCCTGATCCTCTCACGATCTGACGAAAACATCTAAATAGCATGATGGGCCAGTTGTGAAAACCTTATCTCGTACGAAGTCACGGTCATATCCCCCTGCGTCAACCACTCAAACTGCCTGCGCAGCTTCTCTCTGCGGGACTGAGGTACATACTTCTCCAGGAAAAGAGCGGAGAACTGCTGCCAAGAAAGGGGTGCTGCACTGATAGGCCTACGCCTCTCAAAGTCCTCCCACCAAGTAAGAGCAACACCTATTAACTGAAAGGTGGTAAATGCCACACCACTCGACTCAAGAATCCCTACCATACGGAGCATACGTGGACACCTGTCAAAAAAACCCTGGGAATCCTCGCCCTCAGCACCACTGAATGTCAGAGGCTGGAGCCTACCAAACCTCTCGAGACAACGCTGCTCATCGTCTGGCATAGCTAGAACCACAAAGCCCTGAACTGGTGCAACCTGCTGAGCTGGATGTGCCTCTGGTATCTGTAGTCCCTGCACTACCTGCTCAGGTGTGCGAGTAACAGGGGTCTGATTGCCTCCCCCAGCCTGTAAAGTAGCTGTTGCTACTGTGGTGGATGAAACTACCTGAGCCAGGCCAGTGCAAACCGATAATATATGTTCCAAGGCCTCCTGAAGACCCGAAATCACGATAGGCACAACTGGTGCCTGAACTGGTGCTGCTGGTGTGTCCACAGCTGGAGCCTGATCCTGAGCTGGGGCAACTAGTGGATCAGCAGGTGCTGCCTGTCACACCTCTTTTTTACGGCGCTTACACCCCGCGAAGGGTATAATAAAAAGAGTTTTTCCAATTAAAGGACG
>MU679897.1:67680-84928 GCA_026770625.1 Nicotiana glauca | reverse complement strand
TGGCTTCACTTTGTTGTACTCATAGCAGAAAGGTGGTTGGTTTGTGGTTTTAAAGTGGTAACTCCTCTCTACAATACAACGACAAAAGGCAATGGCAGACAACAACAGAACTGGGTTGGTTGACACCGGGGCCCGAAAGCAATTGGTTGAACAGAATAGTGGGTTGGTTAAAGAGGTACGGATGTTAAGACAACACATGACAGACATGTATCAGGCCCGGATGACTGGGAAGGCACCACCCCCGCCACCGCTGATTTGTCCAGATGTTGCCCTTACCCAAACTCCCAACACAATGCCAGATGATCCTCCATATTCTCTAGATACACCCGCTTATCACAACTTTTCCAATCACCCTGGTAGCTCCATCCCTCATCCTCCAATTAACTCTCCCCGAAATTACCCTCATGTCATATCCACTATCCCAAACAAAGAATACCCACTCAAAGCTCACAATGCACAATATCACCCCCTTGATATTGCTCGCAAAGTCCTTGATTCATACAAGAGGAGCTCCCGGGATGAGCTTCATGCTGGAAATGAAAAGGTTACAGGAAGAGAAGGGCGAGATGGGGTACACAGGAAGTTGAAAAGCACAGAACAGTCCTTAAGGGACAAGCAAAGAGTGGGAGGTTAGGGTAGCATGACTAGCAAAGAATTGATTGTGCCACATGACGCCCGCCTGCCCGCAGGGTTCGAAGTACCAAAATTCAACTTATATGATGGGCGTGGAGATCCGCTGGCCCACCTAAGGGTCTATTGCAATGAAATAAGGATTGTTGGAGAGAAAGATGACTTGATGATGTCATATTTCAGTGAAAGCCTAATTGGGGTAGCTTTGGACTGGCATGACCATCAAAATGTCGATAAGTGGCTTACATTGGGTGACATGGCTCAAGATTTTGTCCGATACTTTCAATGCAAATAGAGTGTTACCCCAGACCGCTCCTTGCTGTCTAAAATGGAAAATAGGCCGGAGGAAAGCTTTAATGAGTTTGGGCTCAGATGGAGGGAGCAAGCTTCTCGAGTCAGTCCTCTGATTAATGAAGAAGAAATGGTCAAGCTTTTTCTACAGGCCCAGGGACCCACCTACTACAGTCATTTGATCCCGGCCTTGGGAAAGCCTTTCAAGGATGTGTTAAAAATGGGGCAGCTAGTAGAAGAAGGAATTAAGTCAGGCAAAATCGTGAGATGTTCAGAATCCATTCAGAACGTATCAGTAAGCTTGGTGGAAGAAAGAGGAACAGAAAAGGCGGTCTAATAGGTTCTCCTGATCGACACTTCCAACCTCGACATCGTCCCCGTGGTGATCCTTGTGCATTAGATGACCCTCCCCGGCGCTACTTCTCTCCACAGAACTCCCAAAGTCGCCCATCACATTCCCAGTACCCAGCTCCTCAAAATGCCCATCTACCCCCGCGAGCTTACCATCAACACCCCGGATTAGGTTTTCGACCCAATCAGGCATTTAAGAATGAGAGGTTACGGAAGAAGAAAACCTTCACTCCGTTGGGAGAATCATATGCTTGTCTGTTCCAGAGGTTAAGGACATTGAACATGTTGAAGCCGATTCAGATAAAAGCGCCGAACCCTCTTCCACAGAAGTTTGATCCTTCTCAAAAGTGCGCATACTGCTCAGGTGCCCTGGGCACGACATAGAGAAATGTTGGAATCTGAAGAATGCAATCCAGAAGCTTATTGATGCACGTGACATTGTCGTGCAAAGCCCAGATACAGCAAACACTAGCCGAAGTCCATCTCTTGTGCATAAGGAGACGCATATGGTCGGCATGATTTATTTTGAAAAAAGAACATGAGAATTCTTTTGAGATCCCTGGAGGACTAGATGCTACTAATATTACAGCGCTATCAGAGGTTGATTATGAGAATGAGCCGGCAGAAGAAACCCAAAAGCAGTTTGTTAAGAGCAATGTGATGAAGACTTGTGAAAGTTCCAATAATCTTTGTGTGAAATTCAGTGGCTAAGATGTCATGCTTGGTAATTGGGAAGACGCTCCATCTCTCGGAGTTTTGGTGGTTTATTTTGGTGTCATTTCTGTTGTCCGGGTTATTTCAGGGTTGAAATTCGGATATTGTCTTGTGAGTCAAACCCTTTTATCTTTTCACTTTGCTTTGTCTAGTCATAATAGCGTGTCTAGTGCTGTCTAGGTCTATTCAAGGGTTGTAACTAGTCTGTTTGCTTGTTTTGTTGTTTAAACTCTTTCACTGTTAGTCTAATGCAATTCTCTGTTTCCCACAATTTTTAGTCATTTTTCCCTTCTCCTTTTTTGATTCTTTTCATGCTGGTTCTAGTGACACGACATGCACGCATAACTCTCAGTCTGTTTTAAAAATTAGTTTAGTAATGGAACAATGAAACAATGTTGAAGATGTAAGGGCACTTGAGGGTAATCAGAATATATTGGAACACGTTGAAGCCGAATCAACTGAAACTAGGAGCAAATGGAACATAAAGAAATACTGTTGAAATGCATCATGCTGCATCGGTTTGAAATCAAAAGCAAGTTTTCCCCTAAGTCTACAAGGGTCGTTCGTTGTACTAAGGTTGTTGTCCAATGGTGTTGGGTAGTTGACAAATGTAGAAGGCAAATATTTGATTATGGTTACTAATTTTGGTGCAATCAAAAGATGTTGTGTGTTTTCCTCAGATTGTTTAACTACGTAGTTTGTACTTGGTATGTTTTGAAGATTGGAATGACGAAGGCATTTTATTCTGCTATCCAAACACTTTTTCGTTTGTTAACACTTTGAGCCTCGATTATTTTCTTGCATATCCCTCTTTCGGAATCAATAATAAAACTTGCAAGCTTGAACGGGGAAGTAAGCGGAGAAGCAAGAGAAAAATAGTGAAAGGAAAGAAAATGAAAAGAAGAGAAAAGAAAAGAAAGCAAAGAAAAAGCAAAAAGAGAAAAGAAAAGAAGAAAAAAAAGAGAAGAGAAAAAGAAAAGGAAAAAGAAGAGAAAGAAAAAAAAAAGAGAAAAGAAAAAGCAAAGAAAGGAGAAGGAAGGAATGAAAAAAAAATGGAAGAAGGAAGGATCGCAACAACAAATGTAGTCGCCTGAACTACGTTTGACTTGATCTTGAAAGGGTACGCAGGCAGCCTCACTGAGGTTCAGTCATAACAAAATAAAAGTCCAAAAAATCCCCAAGAAGGAAACTGGGACAGAAGTTGCGGTTGTTGCAATAAATATGATTCCGAAAGTTGTAATTTTGAACCCATATTGAAATATTTTGAGCTTCTACACCCTTCTTTCTAAAACCTATCCAAAAGCCACATTACGTTCCAAAGAAAGACCTTCCGATCAGTCTTCAAAAGATACCAAGTCAAGTGAGCAGAGGTGAATTATATCGGGGGCAAAACTTCAGTCCAAGTCAAGGAAATAAAGAATGAGAGAGTCTGGTTGATGAAAACCCTCACGGGTACCCCAAGATAATGAAGGCTGAGAGAAATAAAAATGAGAGAGTCTTATTGGTGAAAACCTTCGCGGGCACCGTAAGGCGACAGTGAGTTGAGAGAAAAATCAAAATGAGAGAGGCTTGATGGTGAAAACCCTACGGGCACCACGAGTCGACTAAGGATGATGGATCATATCGGGCAAGGGAAATATTGAAGACCAGTTTCACGGCAAAAGGTGCAACAAGAGCTGAACATCAGATTTGCTATACAGAATGGGCTGCAAGTGCATGTCAAGGTCGCTAGGTCGGTATCTACATCTGATGGTTTTCTACTTTGTTGGTTTCTTGTTAGGAATCGTCTCTTTCCATTTTCCTCCATTCTATTCTTCCCACCGTGTTTTTCCCTCTTATTGAGTCTGTCTGGTCTTAACAAGTGAGAAATGACTTCAAAATTTGCCACCAAGCTTTCCAATTGCACAAAATGGGATCTGGCCAGCACATCAAATTGTTATAAGTCAGGAAATAACATCAGACATGATTGGGTTGCCAGCAGTCAATATGCTTTGGCGATCTTTGGGAAATACAAAGGCTCAATATACGAAAAACACAACAAATGAAAGGCGAGGGTAAACGGATCAAAAGAATTCCCCGTGATAGGATTGACAAAGGATGGTACACGATGACAAATCTTCCAAAAATAAATCAAAGTTATCATGGCTAGCGATGGAACAATAGACCTCAAGGGCAACGCCGGTGGTTTAGATCAGAAAAGAGCAACATGCGCACTGAAGTTGGTAACAATTGAAATGCTTTGGGTTCATGTGAGACATAAAGGTTGGTAAGTGTCAATTCAGGAGCAATACAACACATATAAGTATGGGGTTCGAACGAAGAAGAGGTATATTCTAACAAAGAAAGTGGTTGGTCAATAAAACAAACAAGATCTTCGGGAAAGGGGGAAGTCAGTTATCATGGAAAATAAAGGAATAACAGATCTTGAAGCCAGGGCCAGTGAGTGTGTGCACTGAGTTGGTAGAAATCAATATGCTTGGGAGTCCATATGAAACACAATGGTTTGGTAAATGTCGGTATGAGCGGTGCAATAAATAGAGATTATTGGGTCTGAACGAGAAGAGGTATTCTCTGGGTTAAGGAACGAGCAAGGTCGTCCAATGGTGAGTGAAGGAGAAACCAACTCAAGGCCGAAGCCAGTAGTTAAGTCAAGAAAGAACATCATATACACAAAGTGGGAATGATAGACATGCTTTGGGATTCATATGAGACACGAGGATTGAAGGAGACGACAATTCATGCAATGAAACAAATGGAGGATGTTGGGTCACTTTCAAAGCTCAAGGCCACAAATCAACCACCACATTTTCAACTGACAAGATTTTCTTTGATTGAAACAGGGGCAGAAGCTTCGGAGAAACCCTCCGTAAAGAAATGCAGGACCCAAACAGGTATGACTGGAAATTCTCAAGACCCTCCTGGAAAATGGGAATTAGTTTAAATTTCTAAACAATCATGAGTAGCATAATTTAGCATAAATGTACCCCACAGGAATATAAGTGGGTTTTAAAGTTTGCACGTTTATGATAGGATTCAATTAGCAATTTTCAGGACCCTCCTGGATAATGGGATGTATTTTCAAGGTCTGGTTAGATAACAAGATATAGTGGAAGTTGTACCTTCAGTAGATATACCTTAGGTTAAAACTGCTTTAATTGGAAGTTGTCAGGACCCTCCTGGATAATGGGAAGTAGTTAAGACCTCTTAGATAACAAATGTAGTAGGAGTAATACCTTTAGAAGATATAACTTAGGTTCGTAATTGATAGGAGTTATCAGGACCCTCCTGGATAATGGGATTTAACTTTCAAATTCCTCGGGATTTAGCTTTCAAATTCTTCGTAATTGTTTGTCTGTTTTGTTGCAGTCAGGAGCCCACCTGGAGAACAAGGGAATACATTTCAAGTTTCAGCAGTCAGGCACCCACCTGGAGAACAAGGGAATACATTTCAAGTTTCAGCAGTCAGGCACCCACCTGGAGAACAAGGGAAGTACATTTCAAATTTTAGCTTTCAATTTTTTATATTTGATAACATGCTTTACCCGGTTACCAAACTGGGGCAGAAAATTTTCTTTGTTTGTTTTTTTTGTTACAGTCAGGAGCCCACCTGGAGAACAA
The DNA here is from genome assembly GCA_026770625.1 of Nicotiana glauca. NCBI lineage: Eukaryota > Viridiplantae > Streptophyta > Magnoliopsida > Solanales > Solanaceae > Nicotiana > Nicotiana glauca. The sequence goes on along the minus strand of MU679897.1, from coordinate 79,324 downwards.
GGGAATACTTTTCAAGCATCAGCAATCAGGAGCCCACTTGGAGAACAAGGGAATGCTTTTCAAGTGGTGCAATCAGGGGCCCACCTGGAGAACAAGGGAATACTTTTCAGCAGTCAGCAGTAAGGAGCCCGCCTGGAGAACAGAGGAATACATTCAAGTTAAGTGGTCAAGCATCACTCAGAGACAGGGTAAAACATCTCAGATCACAATTCAAGTCAGCAACAAAGAAGGCTTGCGGAAATAATGCGAGTCAAAAGTCTGAGCAGCGGATGTTGGTCACAATCTAAAATAATAAAATAAGAGAAAAAAGGGGCAAAAGGAATCCAAATGCAGAAGTTGATGAAAGATATGATTTGATCTAGACAGGGCCGAGGTCACAAGCACTGCATACTTGGTTTTGGTCCGAAAAGCTGAGAAAGAATGAACTAGCACCTACAACTAGCAAGCGTCAAGGTTCAAATCCAAAGTCTGCATGAAGAACCATTCAAGACTCAAGATCAAGCTTCAAAAGACTTATAGATAGGAATCTTGCAACTCGTAGTTGACAGGCTTAGCTAGTGTAACGACCCGACCCGTTGTCTCAGGTATTTTTGCCCCGTTTTCCTCGTCTTATGCTTCTATATGTTTCATTACCTGTGTTTGGTAAATTTGAAGTAATTCGGATAGAGTTTGGTTGGAAATGAGACACTTACTCTCTTTTAAGAAGACTTAAGTTGGAAAAGTCAACTAGATGTCGACATATAAGTTAGAGTGCTCGGAATTGAATTTCGATGGTTTGGTTAGCTCCGGCAGATGATTTAAGGCTTAGGAGCGCAATCGGAAGTAATTTTGGAGGTCCGGTGAAGAAGTTAGCCTATATTGGCGAAGTTGGAAATTTGTCGAATTCCGGTTGATAGGTGATATTTTGATCTGGGAGTCGGAATGGAATTCCGAGAGTTGCAGTAGCTTCGTTAGGTGATTTTGGATATGTCCACAAATTTTTAAGTCATTTGGACATCGTTTGGTTGGGTTTTTGATCGAATGAGAATTTTTAAAGTTATAGTTAAACATAAACTTGAATTTGTTGAAAACAGACGAGTTTGATATTATCGATAGTGATTTTATGATTCGAGCAAGTTTGGATGAGGTAATAGATCATATCTGTGTTTTTGGTTGAGGTCCCGGGGGCCTCGGGGTGATTTCGGATGGCTAACGGGCAAGTTTAGGCTGCAAAAATGCAGCAGAAATTGCAGAGCAGATTTGCTCTATGCGATAGCGAGCATAGGGCTGCGATCGAGTAGAAGGAATTGGAGGAGCCCAGAATTTGCTCTATGCGATTGCGTGAAGTGGGTTGCGATCACATAGGTTTGGGTGATTGGCCAGTGCGATCGGGTGACATTGTTTGCGATCGCGTAAGAGGATTTTCAGGGCATCGAATTTTTGGTCTATGCGATCGCAATGGGATAGATGTGATCGCATAGAGTAAGCCACAGTGATCCAGACAGAATGTTCAAAACATTTTGGTCCGCGACACAGCTCATTTCCTCACCATTTTTGAGCGTTTTGGAGAGCTTTTGGACGGGAAGTAAGGAGATTTCGACTGGGGATCGTTGGAGGTAAGTTTTATGAGTTAATTATATGTTTTTATACAAGAGTCATCCATGGAATTCATTAATTTATGGCTAAAAATCAAGAAATTAGGGCTTTGGGCAAAAATCTTAAAATTGGGATTTGAGGGACCATTTATTGTCCGAATTGGGAGTTCTTGGTATGTACAGACTCGTGGCGATACGAGGATTCCGGAAATGTAAATTTTGTAATTTTTCGGGACGTGGGCCCGGAGCTCGGGTTTTGGCAACTTCGTGTTTTAGGTGTTTTTCGAGTCATTTCGATTGGGTTATGTTCCATTAGACCATTTTGATGTATTCTTATTGCTTTTGATCATATTTGGCACTCGAGGAAGTCGATTTGCGAGGGAAGCACAAGGCGAGCTAGGATTTTGGCCGGTTCGAGGTGAGTGGTAGTCATGAATGATATACTGAGGGTTTGAAACCCTGTATTTGCACTATACGGTGCTTTGTTGAGATGAAACACGCGTCATGTGATGAGCATGGTGATATTGTGACTGAGGATTCGGACTTAGTCCATCCCGATTGATGGTTTACTATACTGATTGACTCAGACTGAGCTTATATCCGAATATTTGGGCCAGTTGCCATGTTTGGGGCCTTGTGCCGATCTGTAAAAACTTAGGGAAGCCTGTGGAGCTAAATGACCGCTATACGTGTTGAACACATACTCTCAGTCGTGCTCTTAGCTGTAAAGCATAACATGAACTGGTACTAGAAATGTACTTTAAGTGAGAATACCTAGGGTTGAATACCCTGTTCTAGCTGAGTGGGCCCATGAGGCCAAGTCTATATGGACTGAGAGGGGTCAAGGACCCATAGTGAGGTATTTGGCATATACCGGATCGGGCTGCGCGCCGCAGCAGTATATACATATACATGTATTGGATCGTACTGCACGCCGTAGTATTATATATGTGATATATATATATGGATCGGACTGCACGCCGCAGTAGTATATTATATATGGATCTTGCACGCCGCAGTAGTATATTATATATGGATCGGACTGCACGCCGTAGTAGTATATTATATATGGATCGGATTGCACGCTGCAGTAGTATATTATATATGGATCAGGATTGCACGCCGCAGTATTATAGCACTTGGGCTGAAGGAGCCCCTCCGGAGTCTGTACACTCCCCCAGTGAGCGCAGTTACTATTATATCGGATCGGGCTGCACGCCGCAGAATTATGTACATATACATGTATTGGATCGGGTTGCAAGCCGCAGCACTATATATATTATATTGGATCGGGCTGCATGCCGCAACAGTATTAGTAAGGATCGGTCTGCGCGCCGCAGCAGTGCTGGATAACTATTGGACAGTAGTAGACTGATACTGGACTCTTCCCCTTTTAGAGTGTTCATACCTGTACTGTACTTATAGAACTGCTTAGTGTTCCTACAGGGTTTCTTTCCTTCAGTTATTATTTATTACTATTACTCACTAAGTTGGAGTACTGACTCTACTCCCTGCACCTTGTGTGCAGATAAAGGGATCCAGGAGAGCAGTTGATATCTGTTGCTGTTTCAGCTAGTTGCGAAGTTATCGAGGTAGCTGCCAGCATTCGCAGGACCCGATCTCTCCTTCCCGTTACCTCTTTTACTTTTGCTTTAGACTCGGCTTGTTTAGGATAATATTCCGTTGTATGTAGAGGCTCAGACTTGTGACACCAGATCCTGATGGGCTGTTATTTCGGTTATTTTGTTTTCCGCACTCATATCATTACTATGGAAAAAGGAAAATTTTCCTAATTTTGAATATTTGAGATAATAATTGGAATGGTAAATGGATAATGGTCGGGCTTTTCTAGCAATGTGTTGGGCGCCATCACGACCGGGGTTTGGGTCGTGACAGCTAGTCTTTTTCATGTTTTGATTTTTGATGTAACATCAGGGCCACGGACCGGAACCTCGGCGGAACGGCACCTCGCTCGGCTCTCAACCTCGGTACTCCATCACCTTATTCATTTCGGAACTACACTGACCTGATTTCTGTTTAGCCCGGGATATGCAGGCAACCTCGGAAGTAAGGTTCGGTCAAATCTTGCAAAAATGCTTCCCACAGAGTATTCAAACGAGCAAAAAATTGCTCGTATCCGCTCACTTTGTCTTTGCACGAAAACTCTTCGTGTCTCCGAGCAAAGAGGGGTCGCTGTGAGCACGTGATTTTTGCCCTATATGAATTACTCCCATAAAATATCACAAAATAATTCTTTCCAATTTTTGAAATTTTATAGGAATTTTCTTAGAATTTTATTAATTATTTGTATTATAGTGCATATTTAATTTTCATTAAAAGAACTCAAAAATACCAAAAAAAAAATATACCATGCAATTGCATTTAGAATTTTTTTCACATTTTAGGATAATTAGTTAGTTGCTTTATTAAAAAATGAAAATCACAAAAAATGACTTATTTTTACATTCTTGGCTTTTAATTTTGGATTATTAATTTTTTCTCTTTAAATTTAGGATCAACTAGTTCTTATAAATATTATAGTTAGATAATTAGCTTAAGTTTATAATTTGAATAAATTTAGGAGTTTCATTTAGGTTTTTAATTAATTAAAGAAAGAAAAGAAAATTGAAACAAAAAGCTAGTTTTAATTTGAATTGGGCCAAACCATTTTAAAAGGCCAACTCTTTCCCTAACCTAGCCCAGACCGGATTGACCCAATACCCAAACCCGACCCATTTTGACAACCCAACCCATTTTTTCCTTGAAATGAACGGAGCCTCATCAGATAGAGACACGAAAATCGCGTGTCTCTATCTTCCTCACCATCAAAAACTTTCAGGCGACTTTATATGAAGATTCAGGGGATTTTCATAGAAGATGGAAGGAGGTTTTTGGAGAGAAAAGATTTTCGGAGGATAGAGAGGAAGGCATCTGGAAATAAGCTCAAAAAATCCCCTTGATCTTAGCTTCTTCCATCTGTTCGAGAGCTCCATTCCCAGCAATAACATCAATAAAAAAAAACACCTCCCTGTCCTTCGTCTCCGGCAGCGAACGAGAGCTAGGGGACCTTCAGACATTACCCTCATCTGATTTTGCTTCTTCTCTGTTTCTGAACACACACGCATACGGAATCACATAAACTTCTGGTCATGGAGTTTGTTTGAGATTATTTCTTCTTCGTTGGTCCGTTGGTGACTGTTCAAGGTCGAAGTTCGCGGTTCCGATTTGAAATTCACTGTTCTCATTTGCTCGTGTTAGTTCTTTCTCTGCTGTACTCGACTTGGATCTGTTTTCTCATTAATTGGAAAATTCTGTGAGGTTCACTCTCTTCTTAATTGATGTTTTCATTGCACTTCTTTCAATAGGTTTCTATTTGATTTGTATCATATTTTGGTTGCCTATTTTCAAGGATTTATTATTCTGAGTTTTGTTTTATTCAATTTGAATGAGTAACGATGGTTGACGGATTATTCTGTCCATTTTTGGCTCATGAAATTTTAAAAGTTGGTCTGTATGGGCTTGAAAAAAAAGGAAAAAAGGGAAAAAGTTGAAAAGTCCTTTGTGAACAAATGGTTTTTCGGAGTTGATTTTCTTTGACGAGGTCATTAAAGCTTAAGAGAAACATAGATACAATTTTTTCTTCTTATTTTTCTAAATACAAATTTGAGTTCCTAGGAGAGAAATTGAAGCTCGAGCTCTGATTCTATTGTTTGTTCTGCTGAGTTGCTGCTAAACCTTGCTCCTATTCGAAGGCGAATGGCGTACTGTTAAGGCTGTAGTTATTAACAGGAGTTTGCAATATCAGGTTCGAATCTCCTTTTCACTGTGTAACTCTATTTTTTTTAGAAAATGTTCTTGAGATGTTCATTCTATCTTGAATGGTTCTATGATTGAATTTCCTGTTGAATGAATCCATTCTCAGTGGTGTGATGAATTTAAGTATGCTCGGTTAGTAAAAGTTGAATTTAAATTGTCGTTTTCTAGGCCTTGAATGTTTTTAGCTGTTAGTATGGTGTTGAAATATCTCGTGGGTCAAGATTTTCTAGAGTTTAAATGGGTGATCTGTTCGTCTTCATGATTGTTAAATGAGTCGTACTCATCGATGTATATTTTCGTGGTTTTCTGTTTGGTTCTCTGATTTTCCAGTATGAGTACCCTTGAATGTTAGAATACTTAGGTCATAATCAAATTGGTAGAGTCATATGCATGATTGTCGATGTTTTAACTGGTTTGTTTTCTTCTGAAAATACACAGCAACTTGTTCTTAGTTTCTTCAGTTGTTAAAGGCTGAGCACATTGCATTAAGGAACTGAAGTTGAAGGTCTAAATTTGAAAGGGTCACTGCAATCTGCTGAAATAGATAGGTATCTGGAATCTAGTGTCATGTTTGGACCTTGTTTTGGCATTTTTACTCACTTATAAGGCAACTGATTAATTTTGTTTAAGATTAGTTATTTTAGTTCCTTCAAAACAGGATTTGAATTGAATTTCTTGGCTTTCTGTGTGCTGAAATTGATGCATCCATGTGTAAAGATTCTTTGTTGATTATAAGATTTTTGTCAGCTCATTCTTAAGTTAGAAAGGAAAGTTGGTTGAAAGTTGCTCTTTTATCAAGTTTTTTTCATGAGACTTTTACTATTTGTATAGTGCTTTCGACTTCAAGGTGTGAGGTTTAATATGGTTGAGTCTGGATAGCTGTGAGAACATGTCATTTGGTTGTAATTCTGTGACAATTCAAAGTTGTATTAATAAGCTTTTATCGCTGGAAATGATACCATAATCTCATGAAGTTAGTTATGTTCAATCAGCAAAAGAAATTGGCTCATGCTTTCTTCTATTTGCCTCTAATTGATCTTGCTTTTAAACTGAGTGCTTGAAGCTGAAGTTTTAAGTTGAAATCGTCCAAGTGCTCTAATGACATGTCACAAATTCAGTCTTCATGCATACCTACTGTCGTCCAGCATTGCTTCCCATAGGGATTTCTGTTTTGTTCAAATTTTCTTTCAGTGAAGTTATGCATAGACTACTCATGAAACTCATTTTTATTGATTCACCATGTTGGTATGGATCTATTTGCTGTCCTGTGATTAAAAAATATCCGAAATCTATTTTTGTTAAACCTATTTGTGGGCAGAATACTGTGGAAAAAGGAAGGAGGCATTTTGTTGAATGGTGTGGATACAAAGGCCTAAATTAGTATAGTTTTACCTGCTTCTTTTAATAAGCTTCAATTATGTGGTTGTCACTTGGTACTATCTTTGCTGGTAGCGTGCTCTATATTTGTAATAATTTTACCTTCTTAAGTTCGGGTACACATTTATGTGACCGAAATCCAAATCTCAACGGAGTGAAAATATGTTAACAACCACGGGCATACTGGTACGGCATGGTCAAAAATACATTTTCACAACGTTGCAATTCTTGTAAAAATTTAATAATAAAGTAGAAAATTAATAAATGCACATAAAAATGGAACATGTATTAAAATCAGATAAAATCAAATATAACGGTTGAGCGATCGTGCTAGAACCACGGAATTCGGGAGTGCCTAACACCTTCTCCTGGGTTAACAGAATTCCTTACTCGGATTTCTAGTTCGCGGACTGTTAACAGAGTCATATTTTCCTCGGTTCAAGATTCAACTGGTGACTTGGGACACCATTAATCTCCCACGTGGCGACTCTGAATATTAATAATAAATCCCGTTCCGACTGTCCTTAAATTGGAAAAAACTCCTTCCTTTTAATATATCCCTTCCTGGGGTGTAGTAATCAGGCTCTTCCAGTAAGGTAAGAAAAAAGGAGGTGTGACACCAACTTCCACAATATGCGCCAAAATGCTCCCGGGTTATTCAAAACCCAGTCCGGGCATATGCCCAAGTCCGAAATCATCATACGAACCTGCTGGAACCTTCAGATCCTGATTCCGAGGTCGTTTACTAAAAATTCCAATCCTAGTTCATTCTTTCAACTTTAAGCTTTTGAAATGAGAATTCTCTTCCCAAATCAACTCTCGACTTCACAAAATTTAATTCCGACCACGCGTACAAGTCATAATACCAGAAATGAAGCTGTTCATGGCCTCTAACTACTGAACGGAGCGCTTGTACTCAAAACGACCGGTTGGGTCGTTACATTCTCTCCCATTTAAACATACGTTCGTCCTCGAACGTGCTGAGAACTATACGGAAGTAGTCTGAAATAACTGTTTAACACCTCATGCACCTTTCCGTGCTACCACAACTTAGCTGAGCACATTAGCTCGATAAATTCTGAAGATACTCCCCTTTATTTAGGCAACTAAGCCCCAATTCCAACATCCGGAATTCTATGCGAGACCTGTTTTCATCATAGGATCACCAAATCATTCACCACACGCTGTACCCAACATGACTGCATAACTTACTCTTAGGACCACAATAACATTTTCTGATCAACTTAGCCCAAATTCAACGAATCAGATGCTCAAATTGCACCTCATGACCTACATAGGTCTTGCTCTAACCTTTATAACACTAACACGATGGAAGAGATGCGTCGAAATTCATAACTAACTGCTAAATCCACAAATCATTGAGTCTATACCTCCGACAAGAATCATTATCACATTCTGAACCAAATCATGATATTTGCTCCTTAATATACTTTGTATAATCAGATTGCACTGATCCTAAGTCCGATAATCTCGTCTCACCCAATACGAACTGCTCAGGCAATAAGCCATCTCGGACACAATCAAGAGTCACATATGATGCCACAATGTGCCTATAGGCTACCGATCAGGATATGATACAAGAGGAAAATGAACTCTGGAACGGTAATCTAAGTACCCCGCCCGCGATTCATACATGCGACGCGGGCTCACAACTTTTACGAGTTTTCCTTAGAAAATGGGAAATAGAACACATAAAAGAAACTAGGGGGAAACTGTACTGAACATCAAACTGTTGTGGCGCGCAAACCGATCCAAACAGCATAACCATGGCGGCGTGCCACCCAATCCACACAATATAACCATGGCTGCGTGCCACCCGATCCGCACGTAGAACTCATATAAGGAGATACAAATCGAGCTAAATTGCTCACCACATGAAAATACCGAATATCGGTCATAAACACGCTGAGGTGCATAATACCATCCCCGAGGAAACATATAGCATTATAGGCTACAAAACTCAAGCACAACTGAGGTGCGATACATGATCTGAATCTCAAGAGCCATCCTGCTCATATAACATTACCACTACGCAGAACCTCAACACATAAGAAATTTACCAAGCCGTTTCACAACTCATATGGCGCAATACATCATTATCTGGAATAGCTGATGACAGAATAACACCCCGAATGTTCCCCCATAGGGAACGCTCGCTGAAACGAACACAAAACTGGCCTGATAATAAGCCATGTTCATATATAAATAAATCCACTGATCTCAAGCCGATTTCTGATTGCACCAACTTAGCTAATAACCTTTCAAAGGTTCATAGTAACTCATTCTTCCTCATAACATATAAGAACAACCATTATAACCGGAGCAACCTCCTCCATTCATATCCCAATAAACAAAGTGCCCTCCAGGCCTAAATTCTCAAATCGATGGTATTACCAAAATTCTCATACTTGGTTTACATCTCTAATCAATCAAGTGACTACATGCTACACTTATACAATCTTCCTGTGGGACACGCTCCCACAACCTTCCAAATTAATTAACAGGTTTGCACATCCAAACCACCGGCTACACCAACGCTGAAAAGCGATCAAGAATTCTTAACCATGACGCAAAGCCTTTCTCACAAATACCGATCTCAAGTGATACTGACGACAACACCAACTTACTCAGAATACTGAAACTCCCTTCCCGCTCATCCGAGTTCGTGACATCATAGTCATTACCAAGTTGTAACACTTATCCTCACTTCAAATTCCATACCTCTCACTGCACCCAACGTGGCGATATATGATAGACACAATTTCCATCAACCCTGGAACCACTGATAAACTAACACTTCATCATATAAGAATTTTCATTTAACTCACTTTAGGAGAACTATAGCAACATACAGGCGAATTCTCATCACCATCGAGTATACCAATATCTAAGTAGTGGTCCAAGCCACCATAACCCTTCCGGGATCCACCTACTCATAACAGGCTATAATAGAAGAATGCTTCTAAATAACATCAGTCACTGCGGCCGACAAGCATCACACGCACTGCCACACTTCACATGCATGACTTGATCACGCTGATTGAGCTAATCACCACTACCAATATGCCAAGTTAACCATGGCTAATCAATCTACTTCCTTCCACTAAATCCTTGATTGCCTTAGAAATAATACTTCTTCATTAAACACATAACATACTCCATTTGCACTCATCCCGAGTGACCTTGAATTACGAGACCATGTTGTCTCGAATCCCACGAACCATTTCATATTTCTCAATACTACTCGTAAGTTAAAATATCGTAGAACATTCTGGGCACCTTGTCATAAGCTGCTACAAAGCTTGATTCTTAAACGTACTCATAGGCTCAAAATCATTGAGCACCTTACTTTAACTTCCGAATTCACTAGGACCCTTATTGAGAGCCACCCGCTCTGTCTTGGTCCCGAATATAACTCACTCCATAGATCTTATAACACACGAAGACTCTGTCTGCGAAGCACCCGACGAAATCACTTCCTCTGAAACCTGTATCTACACGAGGCATAAATCCTGAACCTTTTTCCTAGCCCGAACATGAGCAAATAAGGCCAACCATAGCATGCTTCCAACAATTCATTTGCTCGAATTACCACTTATAGTCTTTTCTTATAGCTGAAATAACCCATCAATATGCTATAACTAGAAATCACGCAAGTAGTAAAGCATACAGCCCAAACCTAAGCGGTGGCACTCTCCCACTTAGCTTGAAGCCATCATTTCATAATTCTAGAGTTCGCCCGACCGATCTCCTTGTCTAACAACTAATAAAATTCCTCGCAGAAGCTTCGCCAACCACGCGACCGCTAACCTGCTCACGGGGAATAACCCACCTAGGGGAATCACCTCCCAACATCTTCCCACGCCCCTGTACAGGGTACATTCACTATGACACCAATAGCCCATACTTCATATCATACCCGCAGACTTCAATCACAAATCCTTAAAATCCCCAATTCGATCCAAACTCTCCTTAAGGCGGGTAGTCTTCTTACTACCAAGCCTGTATGCAACCCCTGCCACTCTCCCGCTTTGGCGGAACTCGTCTCCATAATCGGTCACTCGACCTTGCTTCTCATACTCGGTTTTTTAGAAAATTTTAAACGCCGCCCGATGCCTCCCACATGTCTTTCCTCATAATTTGCTGCTCAATTGTTGCCTCAAATAAATCCTATCTTCGTGGCACTTGAACCCACAATAGCTGCTAATATTTAAGCCTTCCCGAAGGTGATCTTTATCGACCCGTCAACATTAGAAATTCTGATTCAATCATGAACCATCACACCATGCGATAACTGACAGTCGTATCTCCAATACTATTTTCACAGTATGCTGCCATAAAATCGAATTGTAGCAGATTATAACATCAACAAATTTGGTACGCTCCAATAGGACCACGACACCCCATCATAGAATAAAGTTCCACCACGCTTGCAATTACCAAGTCTCATTACTTTCACTAGCCCACATCTGACCATTCTTAATCCGACTGCCTTTTTCCTCTGTCGAAAATAAAATACTGAACCCCTTGATTATACGCTGAGTAAACCTCCCTTTAATTCATCCACTACCCTGACACGTGGGAAAATATCCTACCATTACAACAACACTGCAGAAATAATCGCTCATAAGCATCATGGCAACCTGTGCCTAGCCTCAAGGCTCTTAGCAGTCCTGTTACTGAGCTGAACAATAGAATATCCTCCCAAAGTGCGACTATAATAGTCCAATCAACTATACCGGGAAAATCATCCTACACCACCTTTGTAGTGCCATTTCAATTCTTCAAATTCTCGATTTCTAGCAAGCGCTCGCATCGCGTAAGACTGAGTAGGAAGGAATCAAAGGCATAAGCCT